>JAOWBL010002518.1:0-50890 GCA_028564865.1 Zenarchopterus dispar | reverse complement strand
ATATATATATATATATATATATATATATATATATATTCATTTCTATGTGTTATGGTTCTTGTTTAGATTACCTCGATTTTCTTGTGCTTTTTTTAAAAAATTCCTCTTTATTATTAAGCATTGCTTTGTGTTTTAGTTTGAAATTTTAATTCTTTGTGGGATAAGTTCTGGTTTGGCTTCCTTCTCATCTGTCCGAATTGTTCCCAACTGTGTCTCCTCACAGTGCATGTCTGTTGTCCCATCTGTCCTCCTTTCCCTGCTAGTTTATCTTCCTTATGACCGTCACTAGCTTGTTATTCCAATACCCCTTTTTTGTTGGCTGTTGGATTGATTTTTGGTCTTTGAACATCCTGCTTTATGCAGCACTTTTGGTTTATAAGATAGAAAAATATGCTACAGTCCACATGAAGGCATTTCAACAACATTTAACAATAATAATGAAAAGTATTAAAATTTGTGCATCTTAAACCATATGCACCTAATGTGCCTAATTTGTGCATTCATGATGGCTCTGACCCATAATTCCTTGGTCATGCCTCTAAAACTCAAGTCATGTGACCTGTTGCAATTTTTCAGATACATCTTAGCGGTTTTGCCTTCTGCTCTCAATGATAAAACTTAAACAGACCTCTCATGGTTGTAGATAACCATATCAGTATGTTTAATATACAACTTAAGGACCTATCTGCTTCAACAAAATATAAGAATAAAAAGTGACATTCCTCCTGATCTTCTGTATTTGGGTCCTCCACACCTCACCGTGACAACAAGAGCACCTCTGCGATCTCTGGAGTAGTAGCAAAACTCCTTCTTCAAGTATTTTTTTGTCCTGTGTTGTCTTAAAAATATCAACTTGTGCTGTGATTTTAGGAGAGATTGTAAACGCTGTGCTAGCATCCAGTGTTAGCTAGAAGAGCGCAATTGTGAACATTGTTTTTTTTTTTAAAGAAAAGAAAGCTTACTTAATACAGTATATTTGAGCATGTGCTAAAACTGTGCATGTTGTTAGTTATACAGTTTCTTTTCTGGGGCAGGAACGGCTTAGCAGCATTACCTTTGTTAGCATTAGTCGTCATGTGTCTGTTAACCACTAGGGGGCGCCATTTGTTTAACAGCCAGACTAATAAAGGGCAAGTTAAAACAACTAAGATTCTCACTGTGAATGTATTTAAATGTTGTTATAAACCTTTGCTCAAAATGCCTATTTGAACATGTGTCTGCTTTACTGAAATGCAATACAACAATGCATTTTTTTTGTTTTGTTTTGTTTTTAACATTGTGCTGGAATTTGTGTCATATTCAGGTGAGATTCATTTATGTCCATGCTGAAAAAAATCATGAAATTTCTCACTTTGATCCTGCAAGATTCAGACATCAGATTAATCTCTTGATATGTCCATTTAATAAAGAGCCACCGTTATTGCTACTCACAGCAGCAAGATCACAGATATTTTTTCCAGGAGCCTGAACAGCGGCATTAAATTGACAGTCATTCATTAAAATACGAGTCTTACAGCTCCTGCATTTATGTTGTGCTTCACTGTGCATGATGCTGCTTGAAAGGCACAAATCTGCTCATTGAACCATAGACAGCTGTTGACGTGATGTCTTTCAGCTGGATTAGTGTCAAGAAAATATGTTCTGTGGTGAAAGATAGTCAATTAAAATCTAAATTAACAGGGACTGAGGGGGTTTACTGCATGGGTGGGTGGTAGGGGAATTCACAACATGTCTAAAGTTAGAAATGTGGAAACTGATGGCCAGCATCTACCTCTAGTAACCTAAAGTTACCAAATCTGCCATTTAAGGCAGATTTGGCAGTTGTGTGGCAGACTTCTCTTTCTAAATGATTAGCAAGGTAACTTAGGATTATAGTATTTCCGCTCACTATGTTACCCTATTGACACATTAAATTATGAGCATGAAACCACAATGTTTTACACAATTCCCTGACGGCTTACGAGTCTGTCAATTTGTGCACCAGACTTCACCTGAATCCATGCTGTGTTTGTGCTCTATGCTTTGAAACACCAGTGTATCGTGTGTGCAAAGTCTCCAGCAGCTTTGCCTTTTAACTCTCCAGCTTTACAAGCCTTCTTCCCTTTCATCAGGCCTCCCACAGAGGACCTGTGGTGTCTCCACAGTTCTCGAACAGAGTCACTGCCCCGGTGTGTGGGTGTGTTGTGACCAAGGGAAAATCCGAAAAAGCTGAAATAATGTCTGCTTCACAAAAGACCAACAGTTGAAGTGTTTTGACGCTAAAGTCATCTAGGTTTAGATTCCCAACATTTCCTTAGGCAAAATTTCAACACTTTGACAATGACAGAAGGTAATACTAAACATACAAACATAAAGTATGTTTGTATAAATCAAGATGGATAACATGTAATCTTGATCGCCCTTCAAAGTCAACAATGTGAAATCTGCAATTTGCTTTTTTTTCTTCTTTTTTTGATGAGTTTTTTGCTTAGGGAGGTTACTAGGTAACCACTAGAAACTGGTACATTTACAAAACTGGCCCATATGTGTTTTTTTTTTTTGCCTGCATATATATTAATAATTAATACTGGCCCATATCTATTGACAAGACAAGTAAATATTTTCTATATTACAAGGCACATTGAGACAGCTGATTTTCTCCTAACCTCGCTGCAAACTGTAGCTTCATGTACAGAAGGGTGCAAAAGTTTTAGCCCCCCTGTGTTAAAACTTTTCCTATGTACTTTAACCACCTCTACACATTCAGATTGGGGAAAAAAAAGAAAGCAAAAGAGACACACTCCAAATTTTTCCAGCATATTCGAGCTCTTGAAAGAAATGACTAAAGAAATAAAATACTCCAACTCTTATCCAACTGCAGCTGCCTCCTACTCAGACTGAGACCCAATTCTCCAAACCTGTGACTCTGCCTCAGGTCCAGCACTCGCCCCAGTCTCATTCTGCTTTCGGACTCAGATCCAATTTATTTATGAGTTTGCAACATGGCTGGTGAGAGAAAATGTACCATTCAGACCTTTTAAAAAACCCACAATTCAGATTAATTTGCATTAAATATGGTAGTCTAAAACCTCTACCTTCTTCTTTACCAACCGTTACCTCTCTCTTGCATTTGAAATTCCAGATTCAAACTTCTCACAAAAGGTGCTGGATCTGCCAACACGGACCAATACATTTCAAAATACCATATGTCTAGCTCTCTCGAGGACTGCTACTTTGACGATGATGATCAATAATGCCATGATTTTTTTTGTCATTTACTCCTATTGACACCTCTTTTGGTGTGTTAGAACAATTATGCCATAAATGACTAAGAAATTTGGTCATAGATGACTGAGAAATCCGTTGAGAAATTTGATTCTCAGCACAAGCAGCTAGCAGTTCCTTGATTTTCTTTTTATTGCTATTTTACAAATTTGCTACGTTCCTGGATAAGCGTGCTGATGGATTGTGGTGCTCTTATGATGCTGTGATGTCTGGTCAAAACACAAAGCTATCTGCTTTGTTTCAGAATCAACATTCTTTTAAGAATTTCTGTTTATTATACAACTGAGGCTCTCAGGCCACGCTAGCTTTAACACTTTGGACACGTTCAGATAGACTGCCTTAGTGCTATGTTAGTGGCTTCAAAGGGAGGTTACTCACTTCTTGAGCTTGTCTTCTTGTGTCAGTTCCTGCCAATCTCTGTACATGTCCTAATCTGGAGTGACCTTTCACATCCCGCTGGCTGTGTACCGAGTCTCCCAGGCCTCTTCCAGTTTTTGTTACCTTTTTTAAAAAGCCCAATTTTTGAACCCATAGACCCAAAATATACTCTTATGGTCTGGAACAAAAATTGATCTTGTGGGAAGTAAGAAATTATTTTTGTCACTTTCTTCTTCTTCTTCTTCTTTAATTGCATACAGGCCATAAACAGAAAGTCAATTATGCCTGCTCACATTCACACTAACAGATGATTTAAAGTGACCCAACAATCTAAATGTTATGTTGATACCACTACCCCTATCTGATATAAAAAAAAACCATATCCAATCAAAATCCAATCTTTCTGCCTTACAGTTTACATTATATATTGCAAATAACAGATATGATAAGTGTGTCCTTGCTGACTTCCCTTAGCCACATAGTTGCTATGGTAACCTGGAGGCATGAAATGTATGTAAACAAATCAAGTGTGGTGGACTGGCTTTGCAAATTTCTTGCTATGGCTGGCTAACGGAGGAATCCCGTGTCACGTTTGTGACAGTTTTTCAGCCTGATCAGTCTTGATCCCAAAACTTTCATTCATCCATCCATCATCTATACCCACTTATTCTAGTTACGGTCACAAAGATCAGCTTCACGAGACAACCAACCACACAGTCACTTCTACTAGTAGTTTTGAAACATCAAGTAACCTAACGTCCATCATTTTGGACCTTCGGAGGAAGCTAGAGTAAATAAAGGGAGAACATGAAAACTCCACACAGAAAGACTCAGGACCTTCTGGCTGTGAGCCAACAGTGCTAACCACTAAGCCAGCATGCTGCCCTTAATAACAAAGTTTTGTTGTGAAAATATAAAAGCAGTGAACTTGATGTAGCATCACAAATTGCTTACTTGAGTAGCAATTCAAGACGCTTACCTGAGAGGCAGACGCTGAAGAAGACATTGATTGAGGGGACCTCTATCTCCCTCCAAGCCTGAGGTTTACATCTCATTGAGCTCACCATGGAGAAGGAGGACCCACTCAGAGACCGTTTTGACACATGTCGTCTCTGCAAGATAAGAGTCCTCTGTAGTTTCTGCAGCGCTTTGGCTCAAAGCTCAGATCAAAGCTTGGTATTAAATATAACTGAGAGGCTTTTCAATGATGGGCTGGACTGATGTTCCAACAGAGATGGCCCTTTCATCTGAGTTGCAAAGTGATTGCACTTGTTCTTTTATGTCGCGATTGTTGCTGTTGTTTATGTCTCAAGTGATAGCTGTTCATCTTTGAAATGTATATCTATCTTTCTTTTTTACTTTAATTTTTCAAAAAGAGATGCAAACATGGTGGCGAGAACTATGTAAAACTTTCTCTGGGACCACAAAATTGGATCTCCATCTGGTTTTCAGACTTTTCATGTGAGACAAAGCACTGAGTGAGCATTGATAGTTGTTTATTAACCTTTTCTCCACATCCTGATTAAAACTGGGGTCAAATCCACAGATACGAGCTCTGACATATCTCCATACTTGAAAATGTCTTTCAGTCTGTTTCTACGTTCATCCTATTTCTCTAGTTGCTCCCAGCAGGTTTCCACTGTCTACAATCCTGCAGCTACCTCGCTGCACAATTCCATGCTCACAGAGGAAAAAGCTGCTGAGACAGTTCATTTTTCCACTAATCCTGCATGGGTCCCTCTGGGAATTCTGTTCTGTTTTCATCATCTGTGGAAATTCCTTTTCTAAACATTCTACACTTGTTCCTCGTCTTAATTTGCGCATATCTTGTGTTACAGAAGCTCATGCATGAAGACACACAATCACAGCTCAGGCAGCGATACGCTATATTACTTTTACTGGAGGTACACTGCGAAAACAGCCCATCTAGAAATAGGTCCATAGATTTAGTTAAAATTGTCTTATTTTAAGAAATAATTATAAAAAACCTTTGCCAATGGGGAAAGAAATATTTTCTATCCGTGTAAAAGTCAGAAAGATGGACACAACATATTATTACCAAGACCTGGTAGGTCATTTCTATCCTCTATGGGCTAAAGAAGTTAAACTAGTTTTTCACACACAGAGGATTAGATAACTGGTAGGAGAACTGGACAAAGATTTCAAGGATCAGACGCTCAATTATTGGAGCTCTGGTCTCCACCTACCCAACCTCTTGTAAATCCAAAAATGGACAACTGGACTAATAAAAAAAAAAAAAAAAAAAAAAAAAAGCCTTGGAAGTTACCACAAGCTAGTTACTTTAGTTTAGGGACTTGTTACCTTCCATTCATTCTCATCAAATCTGTCCTTCCATCTCTGTTTTAGATTAGATGACACTGCACATCTTCCTAATATTACAGAAGTTCTAAAAACAACATTTTACACACCTGAAACAAGGATAGCCAAGTTCTGCCAGAGCACCAGCCATGGCTCCGGCCTTAGCCCCCAGCCCCTTTGAGGCCAGGACAGAGGTGGTTGTAGTGGTCTGTTACAATTAACAATATAACAAGCCATTACATATTTAAAATAAATATATTTATGCTTCGTTAGGATTTCTTCACAGTTCAGGTTATAACGTTCACCTAAAGTGCTAAATAACTAAAGTGACGACAGCAAATGCAGGAGTCTACAGAGGACCCCAAAACCAAACATAGAAAGCTACACAGAATAGGATCAAGAGAGACAATGACGGACCGGCAGAGAATGAAAGAAGGCGGGAAAATAAAAAAGACACAAGGGCTGAAAAGACACAGGAGAGAGCAGAGAGGAAACCTTAAAACACATAAAAAATGTCTTCAAAGTAAGACAGGAAGTGAAACAACTTGTTGACACGAAAGACCAGAGCAAAAAAAAAAAAACATCCTGAAGAGCAAGAGTGTTGATAACATAAGAAAATCAAAACTAATGTTGAAAAATCAGAAGATGAACAAAACAAGAAAAGCACAACAGGGGGGTGCGGGCATCAGAACCCCAACAGCACCCCAGGCCGCAGTCCTCCATCTCCACCCACCCACCACCACCCTGCCCCTCACTGGGACTTCAGTGTGTTGCTTCTTAACTCCTATAGTCAAGCTTTTTGAATTCTGATACTGGTGGCAGGTGACGCAGAGATCAGTCGAGCTATTTTAAAGCACAAAACAGAGCACAGCTAATGAATGAGGAAAAAAGTGAGAAAGGCCATTTACACCTAAACAAAATATAATTCAAATACCTAGCAGAAAAACAGATAAGCGTGCATGGTGCCACAGAAAGCCTGCATGAACTCAGCTAAGATCCCACAGATTGCAGTGACATGAAGATCACCACTCTGTAAAGAAAACTCACTGAGCCACCACACAAGGAAGATAAAAATAATCACTTTCAAAGCTGTGTTTGGGCTTTTATTACACTTTTGCAATGATAAATCTAATGAAGTACAAATACTCACTTAATTTGTGCAGTCTCCCAGGGCTGTAACGTGATGTTGTCAAAACTAAAAAGTTTGATGTGATCAGAACGGTTTTATGCACTGTTTGTGTGCAAAATGTTACAGGGCATTAGAGTAGTGATGTGCAATGGTAGACTACTGCATAGGGAGGCAAAACACCAAAACAAAACAAAAACCTACAGTTGCTTTCTAGTCCAAATATCTTCCTGCAAGCCTGTCATAATATTACAGAAATTCTCAAACTTAAATTTTGCTGTTACTGCATAAATGCATCAGCTACCAGTTGCAGTAGCATTATCATTCAGCTGCAGCCATGTTTCAGTCGGTCCTTCCTCTGACACATCCTGACATGCTTTAAAGATAAATGACTGCGTTTTCTTATCTTTTACAAACAGGGTGAGATTGTTGATATATTCATGAGATAAAAAGTAACTAATGTATTAGGAAAACATCCCTAGACAGCCAATTTTTCTCTCTATCAATATACCCAACTTTGCATCACTAAATCCATACTAAAGTATTATATCCTCAATCAAAACCCTTTTTCAAATAAAATCTTTTAATCTTTCTTTTAATCCATGACTAAATGGGCTAAATCTATGTCTGTGAAACTGGGCTTTTATGGTATAACATAATGCAATTTACAAATTATTAAGCCTTATTTTTGAATTACACATCTTGATTCCGGATTTTTTTTCCATTTTCTCTTTTTAAAAAAAAATTTCTTAGGGAAGAATTGCAAGTTATCCTGCAACACTGCTTGCCAAGATATCACGTTCTCAAGATGTGTCATGTGATAATGTGAACACATTTGTCACAGCATGTAATGTAATGCCGTGCCGCTAAAACATACCTAAACTTAGCTTTTTCATTCCTTTTCCGAGATCCATTTGAATTCCTCTACATTAAAGTTGCAGAAAGTCGAGGGATTCTTCCTTTCATGAATCACATGCTGACTAGGCATGACATGTACTGACAAAACTAAATCACTTCTGCAGAGAAGCAAAGAAATATGAGCAGAAAAATCTGCGGTTGCTCATTCTTTCCCGACTTTGTGCCTAATGAGAGTTCTCACATTGACTCAGGGCATTCAGCTCTGCAGGGAATTAATGGACCTGGTGATGAGATAATTTTAATTGCAGTCAGTGTGGACTCTGGGTCATTTGCCACATACAGTGATGTCAGCGTAGTTTAGGCAGGCTCGCTGAAACACCCACATTTCTACATCAGTGCCAAAGTTCTTAAACTGGTGATTGCCCACGTCATGAAAAATCATCTGAAAACAAGCAGCGCTATTCTACTGATTCAGACAAGTATTTATTTCCCATTAAGTATTTGATTGCACAGCAAACATGTGGCTGGGGGTAATTATGTTTCTGGAGCATTTGAAACACTTGTTTTTTAATGCGCTTTAAAACATGTAGCCATTACTTACTCTGAACATAAATTAAATGGTATTTAGTACATGTGTACCGCTACCAAAGTCACACATTTTTATATTCCTTTTCAAGAAAAAGTATGTGAACCCTTTGGAATTAACCAGTTTTCACAGACAGAAACATGAAGCTGATAACACAAAGTCCCGACTGTTTATTGAGCACACTCATTAAACACTGACAATGCTAAAGCACCCTCAGCTAACAGCTGTTACCTCAGAGGCTTCAAGCAAGTGCTTTTTTGTAGTTTTGGATCAAACCTACACAACATTTAGGGGAAATCTTTGACTTTTCATCTTTACAGAGCTTCTTCAGCTCAAACACATTTGTAGGATGTCTGGTGTGAACGACTCTTGAAGTCTGTAGTGCTAGGGTATGGGCTCTGATAAAACCACTCCAAAAGGTGGATTTTGTTTCTCTAAAAATCATTCTGTGATGGATTCACTTTTGTACCACCCAGCTTCTAGTAAGCTTCAGCCACCTTGACATTACCTTTTAGGATATTTTGGTGCTCTTAAGAGTTTGTTTTCCCATTAACGTTGGACCTGATGCAGCAAAGCAAGGCCAAATCATGATGCTCCCTCCAACAGACCTCACCTCTGGGAAGATGTTTGACATTGGTAGCCGGTACCCCTTTTGGTTAATATGTGGAGCTGAGTATTCTTTTCCAACAGTTCAGCTTTTGCTTGATCAGTCCACAAAACATTTTCCCAGTGGTGTTGCAGATTGTCACTCTTTGGGAAACTCCTAGTGTCTCTTTGGAGACATATGATATAGTCCACATCAGCAGATGCTTCTTCTAAACAACAAAATGAAAATGTTTGTGTCTTTTATCAATTAAAGCAGCCAACTGACAAGGGAAGAAGGAAACACATGATTATTTATGTAAAGATGGCTAATGAGACACAGGTGGCAGCAATCAAGAAAGGCAAAAAATTGTTTGATGAGGAAAGAAAGGAAAACAAAAGACTGTAGGCCTTCTACAAAACCAGAAGAACAAAACCTAAATCCATACACCATGACACCAAAATAGAAATATACACACTCCAGGGATATCTACTGTGAGAAAAGAAAACAGACTAGGTCTATCGCAGCACAAGTAAAACTAGGGTGCAGGGTTACCTGAGCTAGTCTTAACTATATGCACCCCTTTTTTCTAGCTGCTTAATCCTACAGAGGGTCACTGGGCAGTCCTAAATATAAACTTTGTGAATAAGAAAAGTTTTGAACCCAATTTTAAAGTTTGGTGTTTCCTGAACCTGAACTGGGATCTGGTTCCACAAGAAATGAGCCTGACAACTAAAGGTCCTGCCTCCCAATCTGTATTTGGAAACTATACAACCACAACTAAGCCTGTAGTCTGAGAGGTTTATGCTCTCACTGGTAGAAATGTTCAATTCATAGACATCTTAAATGTGATTATGATCACTCACTGTGTATATTGTACTTTGATAGAGTAGTTGAGTAAATATACTTCATAGCTTTCCAAAACATTGGCTCTAACATGCTCAATCTTTTTTTAAGCTTTATAAGAGAGCCACTATGAACTAATTAGCACTAAGCACACTTTAACCTGATTGGGTAAAATATATAATGTGCATTTACAAAAAAAAAAAAAAAAAAAATTGGAACATAATGACAGTTTGTTACTATTCTGGCACTATATGGAGGAAAGGTTTTGAAATTCATTATGATTCAACTTGTTCCAATAATAATAATAAAATCTTGAATCCTAACTTTATGAGGGCATTAAGCAGAAAGTCAGCTGCTCGCCAAAGTCGTAACAATACATTGTCTAGGAATCACAAGTGTCTGCACAAAATTTTGTAGCCATCAGCTCGCAAATCTCCTCTCCTGCTTGGATGTACAGTACCCGGTTGTATTTAACCATAAACCAGTGAAAACTGCATCAACAGGCACATAAATAGTTATATATCTAAAGTGGAATAACTAGAGCTATTTGTTCATTGTCGAAAATGAGTTAATGGAGGAACACATCACCTTCTGCAAAGACAGAAGAAAAGAGGGATGTAATGTGCATGCATAAAACCTGCATAATGTTGAATTACTCGCAACACTTTGTCACTTTACAGCCTCAGTGTCCTGTTCCTGTGGAAGTGTGTTTGAACATCCACAGCACCAGATTTGTTTGCAGTTTTTTTTTTCTTGTGCACTTCAGAGATGGAAACATTGCACTTCATGTAGGAAAAAGTTTTCAACTTTTTTAAAATCGGAAATCAAAGTATAAATTCTTTGGTTCAAGTCAGACATATATGTTTGAATGATGTTTTTTATTTTTGTTTTTGTTTTGTTTTTTTTTGGAAAAGCAAATGACAACATGGACATTAGAGAAAAAACAAAATTGCATCCAGAAAACACATTCGAGTTAAGATCTGAGGGTAGAAGACATCAAATACCAAAGGGCACTTCTGCACAGCATATTTTTATTCATAATTCAAAACGTCATATAGGAACCCCGATACTGTGTTGACAACATGAAGACATACATCTCATATGGCCGAATGAGGTTATAGAAGGATGTTGCCACAAATGACAGTTTAATGGATAACACGCTAGCATCAGCATCACACAGCAGTGTCCAGGAATACCAAGTAGTTCTCGGGACAACAAACTGTGATATTAATCCATTACACTGCATCAAAAGAGACAAAGCTGATGTGCAAACCTGTGAGCACCAGCTGTTTGCAGACAGGAGACTTGCAAGATGCAGACTTTGCATGTAACTTTGTTTGGGACGTACATTAAAATTAATGCATTACAACAGACAGGGAACAGCTTCCCCCTTCCCCAAAAAATAAAATAAATAAATAAATAATAATAATTTACAGTGCAAACATAATAGCTGATATAATTCAAATTCCAAAGGGCAATAATAATTGACCTTCATTTCTACAAAGCAGTTCAAAAGTAGTCATTGTCTTTTTTTATGTCATAGGGGGTGATAACAAATTGCAGTGTCAAACAAACCATTAACAGAAATGAGATTCCCACAATGTCCCGTCTTCTTCTCGCCTCAGGCTGGCGGGTTGGGAACCCAGCCTGTTGTCTCGCTGGGACGCCTCCTGCTGCGCTGTGGCTCAGGTGTTCTAACTGTAAAATTACAAGTGACTCGATTTCTCTAAGTGACTGTGATAAATTAGATGTGTTAAGCCTCTGGGCCTCTGGGATTTGCTGCCTGTTAGTCTCTTCCTGAAATCTGCTGAACGGAAAGGGAGTAAGCTCTGCATCATTTTGCATGACAAGCATACAGCAAGGAAGAAATTAATGGCAACTACTTGATGATTTAAATTTTTGTAAGTCCATATTTTAAGTCAACCATAATATTTTCATATCATCGTTAGTTCATTTATAATGCCTGGAAATGAGATTATTTCACACCCAGGATACAATATAAAAATCAACAGAGCATTCAAACTCCTGGACTGCATTCAGAGTGAAACAAAATAAATCCTGCAGTTCCTCAACTGTCCACAAGGGACAGTTGCAACAGAAATAAACATATTGTGTTGAGCTAGTGGGCATAAAGATTCACGAAATAATTTCTCAATTTTTCCAACAAATCTCGCACCCCAATTTACTGCACAACAGCAGGAGTTGCACCTTTACAAGCATTTTACAGAATCAACCTGAACATAACCAACTCTGGAGGCCAAAAACTCAAAAACAAGCCAAACATGAATAAGCTGAAACCCCATTTTCCCAGGACAACAAACAGAACAGAACTTAGTTTAAACTGTAGCATAACAAGAGTAAAGTGATCATTTTAACCCACACACACTCCCATGAGTCTTTGCAATTTTAGCTACAGTCATCGGAGACAGTATCTACTGTCTGGTTAAAAGACATTTTAAAAAATATATAATTTTGTTCTTCATAGTTAGATTTCACATTCAAGACAACTCTAGAGTTGTTTTTTTTTTCTTTGCATCACATCGGATAAAACTGTTTAAAGCAACATAAAGAAGAGGGGGTTCCAAAACATCTTTTAGAAAATCTGAAGAAAAGGTTTGTCCAGATCGTCTTTAGTAAAGGCAAAAGAGAATAATTCAACAACATGGGCTAATCACCTTTTATTCAGGTTAATTACAATTAAACAACAATAGCCTAACCTTAAAGTTCAGCCATGGGTTCCTGGACTCATTCCTGCCACTCGCCCATCAACTTCCAAATATGGTATTCGAGATAATGCAAATGCTAGCCTACTCACTTCCAACGATTTAAGTGTCTGAGGACAGTTATTAAAATTGAATGAAACTGATGAGAATCATTAATTATGGGGCAAAGCCTGACCTGTCAAGAACTAATTACAAAATGCCACAATCAGTGTCAAGTGTCTTCTGGGTTGTGCATATGAGTCTGGGACAGATGCGACACGTGCAAAGCAGATGGTGAAGATACATGCAGGGCCAGCTCACAACAAGGTCTTCTCGAGGCAATCTGCACAGTTTGCAAAGCTAAAAAAAAAAAAAAACATCCTGAACAGACAATCCAGTTCACTCCAATAAAATCCCATTGAAGTCCAATTTATTTTAATTTTGGTAAAATTCACTTCAGTCCAACTGAGTCCAAAATTCAAATGATGCCAGATCATAAAAACAGACCGCATGAGTCACAGACTGCATTCAATTTTTTACATCCTCCGTCCTGAAAAAGCACGAGGCGACAGTGGAGAGGAAAAAAAAACCTTTATTAAATAGTTCAACTCAACTCTCAGAATAACCTTGCAATAAATATGACAACAAATTTCACAGAAGACAAATGAATAGACTTACATTACAGTTAATCAGTCTTGGTTTTAAATGGTATTCCAAACCATTTACTGACCTCAGATCAGCCCCTCATCATCCAGTCACTGATGCAGTGTTTCTCTTACTCGTACTGTCAAGTTGAACTGTGTAGGACTGCTGCTCCTGGTTTTGAGTGTTTATTTCTTCATTTTCTTCATGTTATTCCTTTTGCTCCGATGGTTCAAGGTTCACTCAGGCCGCCAGTCTCCTTGTATGGACTTACTGAAACTCCTGCTGTGTTAAGCCCAAATGTCTGCTGTAAAAAGGGATCCATTTTTCCCCCATAAAACACACACATCAAGGAGATTACTTATAGACAAGAAGATTATTTATAGACAAGAAGAAACAGGAAATCCACAGAGAACACACTCTGTCCTTTGAAAAATATATAGTACTACATAATTTTGGTCAGCTTATGCAATTGTGAGATTATAGCAGGAGGAAAATGAGATCAAATGAAATGAGGTGATAGAAAAGCCATTATTAATGGTCTCATCCTGAAGTTCTAGTAAATGTTTTATCCACAGGGGTCAAATGCAGCTTGAACTCTTTTCTTCTTCCACATAGGCCTGGTATTTGTCAAATTTTCAAATGTGTCTCAAAGTACTGAAAGGAAGACATCCTGTACATTCTTGAATATTTTAAGCAAGATAACTAATATTCATTTTAATAGCAAAAGGGCATCGGGCAATTTTTTAACTTCTGTTTTTGGAGGCTTTTTGCTGATTCTTAAATAAAACTTGTATATATGTTAGTTAAAGCAGAGACAAAAGATTCTGAACTGAAATAAGCCAGAACTTTATACGCTCATGCTGGTGACTTTTGGAGAAAAATGCTGAAAGATTGCAACAACAGAAATCAACTGACGACTTTCATTTAAATGCAACAGTAAACTGAAAACTTAAGGTGCCAGTCCTTTACAGAACTTCATTTTAATTCCCTTTCATTCAGAGGAAAATATAGTACCCTCTGACTTAATTCGTTTGACAACTTTACTTATTTTTCGAAAAGGGGAGTTTGATGTGAAAAATGTTTTCAGCTTATGGAATATTATGCAGCTTAAAACTTAAAGAAGTGGAACTAGCATGGTTGGTTGCATTTCACCTGATTAGAAACTGTTTTCCACAATTATTTAAATCATTTGTAATAACATAAGCTCAGAATGTCTCACAGAACTGTTACCATTTTTGTCATTACTTTTTTTTTAAAGCTACAGATTTGTAAAAAAAAAACCAAAACATTGTGATGTGGTCTCTTTAGGCTCTGGGGTAATTTTCTGGGTTTCTGAGTCACTCAACTAAGATCCAAAATACTGAACACCATTTCTCTGAATCCATCAATTACATTGTTAAATTCATATTTTATGATATAGCTAAACATAGAAAGACTCTGAGGGGATGACTTTCATTGCAGAATTTGTGAAAGGACTTATGAAGAAACAGGTTTTCTTTCTTGCTTCGATAACACCTTCTGACTCAATAATAATAATAATAATAATAATAATCTTTTAAAAAGCTGCTCACTCTCATTGTATGCACAGAACCTGACCATAACAACCTGTAACAATCGGCTTTGAATTTAAGCCTGGTTACTACTATAAGTTCAGATTACTTTTCTCTATTATTATCCTAGTTTGATCAACAACAAGAAAACAATCAAATTAATATATTGTTCAGTACACCCAGTCATACAAAACATGGATTCAGTTGAGAGCTGTATTTCTGAAGTAAAAAAAAAAATAGTAAGCAAGACATTGCAAAAAACAATAAACAAGTTAAATCACAATCATCCCAACAAAATCATCACAAATTAAATATGATTAAGTGAAATCTCCAGATGTGACAAATTCACATACATTTGTGAACCTCTTTTTTAAAGTTCTACCCAATCTGTCTTTAAAGTCCAAAAAGAAAAAAAGTCTGTAAGCTCAGTCCCAAAAAAAGACAAGCAGTGCATAGCAAAAAAGAAAAAGGAAAGCCATTCATGAAAGCAAAGAGAAAAAAAAAATCCAAACTTGAATTGATTCCCCGATGGTAAATGACGAAACTTTGACCAGCCTTGGGTACCTTACAGTCTATCAAAAATAAGAAACAGAAAAAGATACAGGTTCCTCTGTTTTGATCTTGAAAAAAAAGTCTTCTTCAAATGGCGGTGGTACCCCGCAATGAAACTGCTACTCGATGGGGTTTTGGCATCCAACACACGTTCCCTCAAGCTTGGACCTTCATCCCTGGCTTCTCTTCTTCCACAAACATTTTCCCAATTTTCCTCTATGCTATTTTTTAGCTCCACCCCCTCAACTGTGTGGAATCCCGAGTTGACAGGAAAGAGGGACATGAAGTAACCCTTCAAAAGCTGCCTTTTACGCAGACCGATAGACACACATTTATCTACTTTTTTGAGGTTTTACATTTTCTCTGGTCTAATTCCAAAACAACAGGTATAGAGCAGAAAAAATGAGTGGCAATATTACACAAGAGAAAATGACAACAGCCTGGAAAAGTGCAGACGTGCCCCATATTTTAAATCTTTGCAGCAAGTCTGAGTCAAGCCCTGGTGGACATTATATCACGAAGAGCCCCTGTCCATGTAATGATGTGGAGCAATACTCATGCTCCTCAGGTGGAGAAGTAGCACTGGAGTAATTATCTGATACAAAAGTGATGCTGTGTAAATGTATCTAATCCAGGCTTTTGTCAAACTCCAATTAAATTTCAAAGGTCTGAGCTTCTCATTCTGAGAAGCTGTTAACCAAAGTCTCCATCAGAATTCCTCCAACATTCTCCAAAGTCAGAGCACAATGACTGTGGCCTTCTGAAGATAAAAGGAATACTTTTACATAGCTCCACTTAAACAAAATAAGTAAATTTGCTTATTCCATATGGCCTTTTGGTAAGAAGGAGAGAAAACTTGTTACATCTCTGTGAAGTCAGAGGTTCTCTCTTGAGAAGATACTTTTCCCTCTGATGAAGAGGAGGAGGGCAAGACACACGTGATTTTGGACCTTAATGCCAGGTTTGAGCTACATTAAGCCAGCCATAGTTAAACTAAACAACACCGGAAGTTATTTTTGTAAATTCAAAAATAAAAGCCAGGGCTGTAACGTGTTAAAGGTGCCGCAAACCTGATACAAAAACCAAAAACGACTTCAGGAAATCAAACTGGGAGTACCTGAAGAATAAAGTTACATCTAATTGTATATAAATTCAACTTAGGTTTAATTCTGAGATGCATAGCTGCATTTAATCTACCTCAGACTACGGACGCTTATGAATAACATCACACCAGTTGCAAA
The DNA here is from genome assembly GCA_028564865.1 of Zenarchopterus dispar. NCBI lineage: Eukaryota > Metazoa > Chordata > Actinopteri > Beloniformes > Zenarchopteridae > Zenarchopterus > Zenarchopterus dispar. The sequence goes on along the minus strand of JAOWBL010002518.1, from coordinate 34,240 downwards.
ACTGAAAGCTGCAGGCCTCAAACTAGACAGTGGACCTTTCCAAATGTCAGATGCTGTTGCCACTGTTAGCAACAGCACATCCTCTGACAAACAGAAAACGCAGAAGTACAGCATTGTAAACAGTATATAATTAGCTGAGTGTTTACTTTTTTGATTCAAAAGAAGAGGCAGGCTTTATTTCCCTAACTTTCCAAGTTGCAATTTTGACCCGAGAGGCAATTCTAGTTGAAACTTCTAACATGGAAGTAGGAAATCATGACTTTTGAATACAAATACATCATTTATTTATTTAGAATAAACTAGCCCATTAAGTGATTTCTCAGATTCCTGTTTAAGTTATGGGTGTTTTCAAGCTTTAGCTTAATATTATATATGTTATTGACTTGACTCTCAGGAATTGAGGCTTTTAACTGGTGGCTTAAATTCTTTGAAAATGTTATTGTCTAATAAAAATAACAGCAGTAGCCTAGTTATGTATTTTCACTTATATGTTTACCTGACATATACCTGCAGGCACTTGCTTTATTATCAATAGCCACATGAATCCTCCTGTTTTAGTATTGCATTTTATTTTGAAAGCAATTGCCGGATGTTAAACTATATTACGGCAACATTGATTACCATCAGCTGCCGCCCTGGACGGTTTAAGGTAAGCTCGTTTAGTTTGGAGCAGAGTTGGACACCTGGAGCGGGTCTGCTGGGTGGAAAACTGCAGCCACACGAGACTCGTTTCACGCAGGAAACACCCGAAAAAGCCGCGGTCAAGTCACATCATTGGAATTAAAGGGCAAAAAAACGGGAAGTTCGGCGGAGTTGGCTGTTTTTAACCAGACCAAGCAGCACCTTGAATGCTTTGCGCCCCGGCGGTCACAAAGTAAAACGAGAGAGGAGAGAAGGGGTGTCTTCGGGTTTTTTAGTTCCCTTAATCAGAGCATAATGAGTCCCAGCTGGCCGTCGCAGCGCGCTGCGGTTGGTCAACCGCTGGAAGAGTGAGGGGGGGAAACGCAGGGAACCCGGACCTTTTTTTTCCTTCTTGGATAGCTTAAGCTTTTAACCTCACATTTTTGTTCTCAGAGTGTATTGTTTTTGTGCGTGATGTGGATTTTTAGTGAAACCTGAGAAGTCGGTGACAGCTGAACCAGAGCGGCGCGGATCCGCCGGATGCATCTTCGCTCCTCTCCTCCACCGCGTCCACGGAATCCCGTGCGCAAGGAATTTTTCTCCTTCTACACGCTCATTTGAAGAATGACTAATCACACGGGCACGTTCAACTCATAAGTCTGCGTTTGGTTGTGATTTACGTGAGTCTGTCACAGTTTGGAGAGCGCGCGCAGGATTTCTGCGTCTTGAGCCAGCGCGCGTCACCGCTCCACTGATGACCGCTCACTGATACATTTTTGGGGCTCATTTATCGGGTTTCGCGCTTTCTCCCCCACATCCAAAGTTACCCATTTCAGACTGGGATAACTGTAACTTTCCTCTCGTGTGTCGTGGTGAAAAACGCTCATTTTTTCCCATCGTGCGTGGAGACTCTGGGTAGACTGTAAGACGGACTCCAACATTTCTGGAAGACCCGTACTGCGCTCTAACGCGCACTGTGACACTCTCACGTGCCGATACGCATCCGACTATTGCGCATCATCCAACTTGAGGCCCGCGGAGATCTGCATCGGCACCCCTCCACCATCGCCTGACCACTGGAGCAACTGGGATTTAACATCCACCAGCTGGGGTCTCTACCATGTCAGCTGCACGGCATTTCGGATGGACTCCCTTCGTCTGTGTGGCGGTGCTTTCATGTGGTGAGTGCCCTCCCACACCTCCGACTCTCTCCAGCGCCTCTTCTCCACCCCCCTCCACCTTCCAGCAGGGTTTCGGTAGAACTGTGTAGCGCAGATCTGGGCCAGTTTAGTACATGCAGGTGCAGAGGTAGCTGCTGTGGTGACTGGTCACTCTTGGACGAGGACTTTCCTCCCGTGAGCCCTCAGACACGCACATATATCCCCTTATAATCCTGTTACACATTTAAGAGGAGCCAAAAACAGCCGTCTGTGCCAACATTTTTGGTCTTTATTTCCTTAAGGAAAAATAATCTAAAAAGAACTCTTGACAAAATAAAAGCAATATTAATCCTATTTAGAATATTTATTTTTAATTTTTCAAGAAATCCAGCAGGGATAATTACATTTAAGAGCTGAAATAGTGATCTACATAATCCTCTCTCTCAAGGGCCATGGAGCAACAAAACTCTGTACCATCTCATAATTCCCCTTTTCTGCTTCAGCTCAGAGTCCTTTGGTTTAAGAGTGAAGGCTCTTTTAAAACACACACAAACAGATGCAGTGGCACATGCACAGCAGAGTGTATGAAATCCAATACAAATGTCCTCGAATTATTTTTCTGTCCCACTGATCTGGACCCTGTTTTGAACTGAAAACACCAACCTCCCTCTTTTCTTTTATTGATGCAGCAACACAGCTCTGTTTACAGCACTGAACAAAAAGTGTCACTGCACTGCATGGATTAGGAGCGCTGCTGTGAGGCATACTGAGTATTTTCAGCCATTTAGAGAGGCTCATTTGCAGACACTGAATTAGGAATGGATGCTTCTAAGTTTGCTGCATGGGGGTACAGAGCAATTTCCTCCATATTTACTGCATAACAGCCCCATGCATCCCAGACATCTTGAAAATGATATCCTCTCTCCTACTCATTTTCGTTTTGCAAGTATTTCCTCAGTTTCATTACCACACAACAGAAATGCATGTGCATGCATTAAAGCGTGCACTCCCCTCAATGGCTTTACCAAGCCTGAGGTGCTGCAATGCTCTGCCCACACAAATCCCTCAAATGCCTGTGGTCAGCTCTGCTGAGGCCAGGAACCCACCTTCCTGGACAATGAAGTCGCTGCTGTCAAAAGTAAACGATTTGGCGTATGGTCGGCTGTCTCTGAGGCGTCTTCAGATGGACACCCTCCCCCTTTCTCTTGAAACATCTCTTTCTGCAGTCGCACTTAGAAACTGGAACAATTTCTAAGAGCTCCTGAAGAGAAGTACAGTGTTTTAGGTGAAGAGGACAAATCCTGTGGTGTGCAAAAGCAATGCCACACACTTTCTACCGTAATGAATGTTTTATTTCTCAATCTTGATGTCGTAATCATTTTTTTTTCTCAGGTGTTTGAGTAAAAGCCCAGCAGGGATTTGTTTTCAAGATCTGTAGCCTCTCCTGTCCACATGAGGGTTTGAGGTCAGGAGCAGAGCAGCATTAGAGCTGATGGGGGTGAAGGATTTTACACAAGGACACTGGAGCTCGGCATGCTTTCTGATAAGAGTCTTAGATGGGGGGGCTCTGTGTTTCTCTGTGTGACTTTATTTCTAAGTTTGAATTACAGTAATTCAGAATTGGGTTTTATGACAGTTTTGAAAAGATGCCTAAATGATTAAGATGGCAAATCTTTGTTAAAGCACTAACAGCTGAACAAGGACATGCTAAGAAAACCCCAAACTGGAAAAGTAATTTAAGTTGGCTCCTATCAGATCTAAAAAGGTTCATGAATAAAATCAGACTTGTTCATTTTTATTTTTTAAATTTTTCGACCAAAAGAGACTGTTTAGATCAACATAAGAATCATCTTAAATGTTTAGCTCAGAGGTTCCCCCATACAGGCGTGGAGGTTGGTTTGCCTAACACTGTCAAAAAAGTGTCACTTTGCTGTTTAGGTCTCTTGTTTTCCCTTTTATCATTGCTTTCACAAATCTTTTAATCCCAGTATGCATCACACAATTTTGGGCTGTCGCAGACACAAGATAAGCGTCATGAAAGAATCGTGGTAAAATCTGTGTTCTTATGTGGAACAGTGTGAACAGTTTGATGACAGTTGTCCCAAAGGTTTTGTGAACAAAGACCGCCTGAGAAGATGTTCTGACGGAAGTCCTGTGATTTCATCGAGTAACTAGATAACTGAAATGATGTACTGATGGATTCGATTTGCCTCTTCTCCCTAACTATGACCAGGACCACACTTTCTTCCTTTGCTGATGCTTTTTTTTGACACGCATAAAGACTACTGCTAAAGTGCAGGTCATTTTCTTCTTTTGCTCATTGTTTCATTTTTACCGTCTGTACATCCTGATGACTTCATCCCACATCCGTTGTAGCCTGTGATTCAGGTGGTCTCATCATTGATCACTCTATATGTACTATTCTTATTAAACCAAGAGTTGGGAAATGTAAGCTGAGTTTGAGATGTTGTGATCTTATGACTATAGAGCAGTGTAACAAAGCCTCTAGCTGCCTCTGCTATGAAGTCCACTCTAGACCTGTGAGCTATGTTCGTTGTTAATGTGCGTTGTCGTGCTGCAAAGTGATTGATGGTTGTCACAAGAGACAACCTGCGGAGAAGTCCAAAATCACTTGGGTTGGCTTTTACTGATGAAAGTGGTAAGAGAGCAAGAGCTAGGCAATCCCTGAAAGTTGGCAATTATTCCTTCAAATCAAATAGAAATATTAACATAGAAAATATTAAAGATCTTGAGTTGCTTTAACAGCATAACAAGGTTTCTGACACATTATCGTCAAAGGCACGCGTGCAGAAGAAGCTGATAAACGCAGTCTTCACACACTTGGAACAAAAATCATCCTTGCTGTTGCAAAATTAATGCACATGTATAATATAAAGCATTAACATTCAGGCAGTGAAGCAGCAGGACTTTATAGGGCTGTTTCTAGTGATCATGATTGGAGCAGCGGGTTGTTGGACAGTTTATGAAAGGTTAAATGACAAGTTCTACTCTTTGAGCTCAGATTTATGTCTTCAGTTCCATCAAGAATCTCTAAAATAATAATTAAAAAAATGTATCAGAGAAAACACTAACAGAATAGCACATTTTCCCACTTGAGTTCATATTTCCTGTTGGTTAATAAATGGATGAATTGATCAAGTTGTTTTTTTTTTAATTATATAACATGTTAAACTAAATCTTCACAAAACAAAGATCAAACACAGTATGTTAAACATAATAAATACAATGTACCACTCTTAAAATAAGGCTAATAGAATTAATGCAAATTTTAAAATGATAAAATGAAACTGTAGGGATAAAACACTTGATCTGTTCAATAGAGGTTTAAAAAGTCCTTAGGTGGGAGCCGATCTTATGTTCAGTGGAAGCCTTTTGCACAGTTTACATGGTGCAGCCTTAAAAGCTCGATGGTTCTGGCCACGTTTAAAATCAACTGATCAGATGACCTTAATGCTCTGGCTGCAGGAAGAACAGTAAGTGGCTCAGTCAAATATGGATTTGCCAGCCAGCTTGTAGCGTTGAAAACCAATAATAACATGGCTAAAATACAAAGGAGTATTTCATACATCTAATAGTTATATAGGTATTCATCTGTTACGTAAATTGATCAGTTTGGTTTACCACGTTGGCCTCGCAACAAGCTGGACGAAAGCCAAGAAGACTGTAGTGTGGCTAGCTGAAGTAAATGGATTGAGCAGATTACGTCCAACTGTAACATTGAGCTAAGTGTGGCAGATGCCGTGATTAAGCCCCACTGATTGCTTGGGGCTGCGTCTGCAGTCGTAATGTGGCCCACGGAGCTGCGTTTTCCCCACGTCCAGTCGCGGCGTGGACGCAGCTGGCAGCCTTCCCAGCTCCGGCCTATTTCTGAGCGGAGACGCCGGACAGAGGGAAGACAAAGCGACAGTGTGACACACCAGCTCCCATGTTCGGGTCTGATTGATTTACATGGGATGAAATGAAGTCTTTGCTCTGTTGCTGCATGTGAAGAGGTTTTTTGTTTTCCATTCTTTTTGTATGGAAAAACGCAGCGCTGTGGGGAGTAGAAACCTGGGTGCGTCAACACTTCCTGACTACAAATGAGTCAGTGATGCTGTTTAGTTATTCTGTTTTTTACTGTGGGGATACCAACAATGTCATGTACTGGTGGAGATGGTGCACCTGTTACTCTTGTTACTTTACATACATGGTGCTTATTTTTTTTTCTAATTTGACTCATTTAAGGGAGAATTTTTGCTTTGATTAATGGATTATACAACTTAAAATTAAAAGTATTTATTTTGGTGATGAATGGACTCGAAGTTGAAACCATGACATGTTCTTTCAACCTTGTTCTGCAACTGAAGTCACATTTACTAGGTGGCCCAGTCATTCAATTATAATTTTTTTTCTTTATTTAAGAGAACAAACAACCAGCTTCTTGGAGGCATTTCTTTTTTGATTGCAAAAAAATGACCGTTGGAAGCGCTTGAAGGCACAGCTACGCTTCAATCCGTTTGTTGCTTTGAGCTTCTGTTTTGCTCCAAGTTCTGTCCTCCGAGCCATTGCATCTCTGCAGTGGCTGTTGAGTGAATTCTAAGGATGTTGTCCTTTATCACTGATGAAAGGAACCTTTTATGAAGCACCGATCGCTAAAGATGTAGCGTGATGGGGAAGGCTTCTGTCGTCTGCTTTAGGGCTTCTTCAAGGGTTGGATGAATCGGTACATAAATTTTTTTACAATGCATTACCCCATTTCTTGGCAGACCTTACAGTTGGTGCTTTTGATATTGAAATGTTTGAAATCCTGAAAGCATGCATGTTTTATGTAACTTTCTTTCTTGCCAGGGGTGAATGTGTCAGGAGGAGTCGGTTTACTGGGAACATATCATTTGGGTTTCAGTTTGTAAAAACACATGCTTCTTAGTTTTTAAGTGCGGTAAATGCAACATGAATTATTAGTTCATTATGAATAAAATCTCATTAAGATGCTAGGAGCTGTAATTTATTGACCCTTTTTTTAATGTACTCCTGTTTATCTCTTCTACTGAAATGTTTGTTAAAATGAGCAACATTTATGCCATTTCAAATTTTTAAAAGTCCATAAAATTTTTTTAACTGCTTTGGGTATCATTAGTTTACATTTGCTATGCAGTCTGCTGCACCTGTCTACACTAAACGGATAACATTTCCATAACATTATAACCTCCACTGGCCATCAGTAAAGAGATGAAGTCGGTGGTTCATGTCACTGCTGTCTGTTGTAGGTTTAAAAGCAAATGGTGGAAGCAAAGCAAGAGCTCACAACTTTGATAGGTGTCAAAAGGTTCTGTTGGCTGTTTTGTATGTTTTTGTTGTTTAGTAAGCTTTTCCACATAAGTGAAAGACAAGTGTCTTTCAGCATGCTCCCTGTGGTTACTAGCCACGTTCTGATTAAACAAGCCACCATTCACAAACACCCAGCGTCACTGATCTGTTCAGAGCCTTCAGCTGTTTATTTGTGATGGTGGTGGGTTAACTCAACATTGTTCTCAGACGTTCTGAAATGCAGCTGAATAAAAAATGAACGGTTTCGACTTGAATTTTGGTCTGGGGCATATTTACTATATCAATCTGATGATGGAAGGTGGAGGTCTGACAACATTTCTCCATCTTCATTTTAGTCCAGTAACGTCTTCAGTGCCAACTTCACCATTTATGCTCATGAAAATACAACTCATTACTAGACATAAAAAGCTATGCTTTTCACAACTTCCCTTTAATATCTTTTAACATGCAGTGGAGCAAATCTTTGTTTTTCCTTGTTTGAATCCCACCCGGGGCCCTTTTGTGTTGAGTTGCCCTCCCACCCACCTAGTGTTTCAATTTAGTCCAGAGACTCTTGTTCCTTTCTGCAGTCCAGAAATGTATAGATTAGCCTAGCTGGAGATTTTTATATTGATCACAGTCATGAGTGTGTGTGTGTGTGTGTATGGTTGTTTAACTCTGTGGAGGGAGATCAGTTGACCAAAAACAAGTGAACTTGAAGTCGAAAGCTGGCGGTAGCTGCTGGCCCTCGCTGTCGAGGTAACCTCATTCTTGCCACCTCCAGCAGCCTGTCCAGGGTGTAAAACGCCTTTCACCCAAAAGACAGCCGGGTCAGGGTTGGACCAAAGGGAGGATGGATGGATTGGAAAACAAGGAAAAACCTTAGCCCTAACCTTGGCTTGACTGCAAATATTTCATCCAAGTAACAGCTCTGAAACTTGACAATTTCACAGAACATTATGCTCATGAGGAAGCTGTGATATTAAAAACAGTAACACTGAGAAAGACATGAACCTGTCATGTGGCTCAATTATGAATTTAACAGTGACAAAATTGGATGCATCTGATACCAATCAACTGGTGGTTATGACTCAAAAGTCAGTCTGTTCAGGTGAATTTAATATTATTAGTCTGTACGTTTCCATCAGAACAGCTCATCAGGATAGCTTAGCTGTACATCTGTCAGACATTTCTTTTGACTTCATAGATTTATAATCAGTTTTTCAAGCTACATTGCATCCTATCTGCTTTTACTTTCCTAAACATTGTGCGAGATGTTTCTTTTTGTTATTCGTAGCTGAAAGTAATCTGTCAGAAATAATCCACCACCTGCTTGGCTGTCATTGCTGTAAGTACAGTGATGTTGTATGGGATAATTATCCTGCGCATGCTAATTTTTCATTTGAAGTGGCGGATGATCACAGTGGTATTGTTTGATCCGCATGTAGCAGATGAATATGCAGATAGGCATCAAGGACAGAAGTTCATCTTCACTGTATACCTGGAAAGTTTCTCTGAGGGGTTTCTAGTTCTCCCACTCACCCACCCACATCTTCTTTTCTCCACCAGCTGTTTGACCCATAACATTTCCTGTGGATGTCTTTGTAATGGACACAAATTTGCTGGTTTGCAGAAGAAACAAAGAGGAAATCAACATTTTTGGATTGCATGCATTTTTCTTAGCTCTGTTTGGACTCCGTGAAGTAGATGGTTGTCTGCTAGCTGATCACATGTGCAGTCTGAAGTTACTCATTCGCAGTTTCTGCAGATTTTTTTTTTTTTTTTTTTAACAGAAGTGGCTTATGGCTTTCTCCACTGGCTAGTCCAACTTGATTACACCTTTAAAAACCTCGATTTACACATTTACGCATTTGCTTCGAGTACAAAGGAGTGGCTGCCTCTCAAACACCCGTTGGGTTTTATGTAAACCCTATAACCGGTTTTATTGTCTACATATCATGGCACCCACTGAGGCATGCCTCTCTCCATGGTGTTACAAGGGTATAATAATTTCCCTCTAATTCATGGTGGCTTGATGTGGCATATAGCTCACATTTAATAAGTTGTCTCCCCTGACACGCTGAGGGAGAATGAGCTTTCTGAATGAAGTAAAGGTTATGCTGAAAGTGCCCCCTTTAATTTCTCAAAAGGAACTACATGGAAGATTAGAGCTGAGATGGTCTGGAGGAGCAAAGCCTCCCCTGCTACACACACAAAGTGATTGCTGCTTTGCTACCTGGATTGCAAACTCTCAGAGAATAAGGCTCATCTGTGCTCATAAAACCCAACTTTCCTCTGGGAAATGGGTCATGGTACATTCTGATGTTCTGATTTTGGCAGCGGAAGTTCCAGAAGATGGTTTATCACTTTCCTCGAGACGAGGATGATTAGAAAAACAGAACTTTTTTTTCCCCCTCTAGTTGAAGGGAAGGAAAGGTTGGAGGAAGGACATTTTCTCACTGAAGGAGTTCTTTCATGAGACTAAATGTTATCTCTGTTAATTCTGACAGATAAGTTTTAAAAATTTTTCCCCCTTACCAGGTACAGACTACATTAATAGTGGCGGGTGGTTGTACTTGTGCTACTTGCTACGTACTGTGTATGCAGATGTTTGTGGTACTTGTGCCGTGCTGAAAACATGGTAGTCGTTGCTGTTGTCAAAATAAAGTAGCAGAACTGGCTTCTAAATATATTCAACTTTTTATTGGGCCATTTTAATTTTATATGTTACAATTTATAATATGTCAGGCAACCTTTAAAACATTTTGATGTGCTTGATAAATCAGAGTGGTGGTTGAGCAAATTCAGCAACATGCTGGTTCGCCTTCCTGTGCACAGCAGCTTCACACTTGCCCCTTCTAACAGATTTAAAGATGTATACATTAAAAACATGATAAACTTTGACGTTGTCCAGTGCAATTGTTTTTACAAACAGCTGTTTACCTTTTTAGCAGCAAGGCTTCATTATTTTTAGACCAGCTCCACATGGATAATTGGCTGAAGCAATGGCAATAAACACAATGTTAATTTAACATTTAGCTGGTCTTAATATAACTAAATGATGTATTTTCACCACAGTTGTCCAGATAATTGCTCAGTAGTTGGTAATAACAAAGTAAAATGAGGCTCTGCTCTTTGTTTCTTTCAATGGCTTGAATTTCAAAATGTATTTAATTGTTTAGCAAATTTGTACATTTAATTTTAATGTTTTTGTATAAAGGAAAATGAAAGGAGGGAAAAGAAATTCTTACTATATCAGACCAAAACAAAAGAAGTTGAGAGATGCATATATAGACAGATAAACCCAAACATTATAAATTCACTCTAAATAGTCCTTATGTTTAAAAACTGGCATTACCCATAGAAAATAAACAATGTTTGACTTTTAGGATGTACAATTAAAGTTGAAACTTGATCTATCAAATACTTTTGTGACCTAATATCTTTTTCAGTTCTCATTTTTTGAAAAGCCCCTTCTTATGCTGATCAAAACTAGTGGATTCAACAAATACCGTATTGATTTACAGGTATCTATATTCACTTTGTATTCATGAATGGGAGTCTCCACTTTTAAGAAACTGACACATTGGCTGTACCTCATTATTAAAAACTTACAGTAGTTCTTTTTGAAAAAAATAAAGAAAATGCGTAATAGTGTAGCTTGATTTAAGGACATTAAAACAAACTCCTCAAGTTACACAAATATTTTAATGTACTACTTAAAAGCATACGAATGGTAACGATCTACGGGTTTTGAAGTTTAGGACTGTCTTCAGTGGGCGTTTGGTTGTGAAGCTGTAAAGCTACTGAGATCACCAAAATCTGAAGATGCTCCATCTGGTAAAGAAGCATTTGCTCCTCTACTTTGCATATCAGCTCTATTTCCCAGTGAGGCTCATATGGGCGATTTGTTTGCAATCATTGCAGTGGAAATGGAAGAAATATGACAAGATTTTTATCTTGCATCATATCTTGCAGTATCTCTTCTCTTGCTCGTACTGATTTTCCCAGTGCTACAAATCTGCTTAAGGACTGAGGAATGAATGCTTCTGTCTGGGAGCCAACCTCAGCTTCCTCCTCTACAATCAGCCAACACTTAATTCTTTCTCAGCACAATATTGGTTTCAGCTGTGGGATTACTTTTTTTCTTTTTTTTTTTCTTTCCTGCTCCAGTTCAGCCTGGCTGGAGCTCTCGAGGTTCCACCACTGTTTCTCATTGTCAACATGGCAGAAGGGGAAATGTACTCGAGCAAGCTCTCATGCATTAGTCTTGGTGTTAGACGATCACTTCTGTGGAGACAGTTGGCAACATTCTCAGATTTTTATTTTTGCTAGCCCATGCCACGTAAGAATGACTGTTAATACAAACTGGCCCACACTTGTCCGGCTGGAAATTTCACCCAAGACATGTGTCTCCAGTATTTCCCCCGAGGAGCACATATTGCTAAACTGTCAACACAGTCTGCAAACACTGCAGTAAATTCACTAACTGTCACTTAAACTCTGAGACGGCATGTCTGCTGAGAAAAGGCCAGCCGCTTTTGATGGGCTTTCAACGTTTATGTAAAACAAATGTTAAGCTTTTTTTTCCCCCTCTAAATGGCATGAATGCAACACCAGGTTTGTGTAGGTAACATTCTTCTAATTTGGTGCTTTTTTTCATTTTTCATTTTTATTTTTTATTTTTTTTAAATTAAGGGAATTTTTTTAAAACTTCAAATGTGATAAATTTCTTTTCTTCTCGGGGTGAGTTTCTCAAATTTAAAAAGACCCAGGGATTAAAGGAAAAATCAGATTTTTATTTTTTCCCATCTATGCCCCATTTCGCTCAATATTTGGGTGTAAAATATTGATACAGAAAATCTCTTTGCAGCGGGACCCATATTGAGGGACAATGCCGCAGGGCGGAGAGACCATCCGAAGATTGTGTTGAGGTCATTGTATTTGCAGAAGTTCATTCTCCTCTATCTGCTGCCTTTTGCCATTCTCTCCTTATCTGTTTATTTTTAGGAGCTTATCTAATGTAGGCTCTGAGTGTTTATGCGTTGTTGTCTGTGTTTGTGTTCCTGTGGACTTGTGAAATGTCATCCTTCGCAGCCCTGGTCAAGTATGATTGACATTCCTGGATATGTTTTTGCTTTGGGGATTCATCCAATGGGGTTCCCAGAATGTTTTTTGCATTCAAAGATGAAATATAGGCTTTATTTTATTCTTTAATTACTTATATGCATTTATATGCCATTATTTTAGCTGTTTAACCATATTCACTGAAGCCTTATCTTGCCACAGTCCCCTAGGTGAGTAGCAGGCTTTACTGGGATTAATAAGAAATGCCCAGGTTCTTTAATATACAGGTTATGGTTATTACTTTGAAATGCATCAGAAAAACTGTTCTCTCAAGGAAAATAATTAGATATTTTCATGACAGAATGCTGTTCCAACTTCAAATTAATGGTTTATTTCCAACAGTGTTGAGCCCGTTTGGGAAAATTTCCTCCATTTTTGGAGATGCATGGGCCTGCTAGCATTGCTTTGACATAATTACAGCTCTTACTCAAGCCTGTCATCTGATACAAGAAAATAATCAGTTTTCTGTAAGCTGTTCTTCCATAATACTTTCAAACACTTTGAATATCCACATGACCCTGTTATTTGAAAATGAAATCACTGGAGATGCAGTTATGCCAATTTCCTTTTTCTTTTTTCTCTCTTTGTGTGTGACCTGGCCGATTCCAATTTTATTTCTGTTAATAAAAAGCAATTTCTAAAGGCATCAAAATAAATCTGTAAAAGACAGCAGAAGTTACATTCGGTGTGCTCTACTTGCTTTACCTTTAGACTTTTAGCATTAGTTAGATTCATAGCATTGGGCATGCTGAGCAGGGTGATAAATTTACATGTTCAGGTTTGTCAGCCAAGTGGCTGGTGTTCCTCTTTAAACTTTTACAGGCTGTAAAAACTTCTATATTTGGGTATTCCGTACTTACTGTGGAAAAAACATCCATCTGAGGTCTGTTAACGGGCGCATCTCCCTAGGGGGAGGCATCCTCACCAGATGGCCGACCCACCCCAAACCACCAGTGTCCCTCACCTAAAGGTGGGTTTCCAGGGTCTGTTCACATGCACCCGGTGTCCAGGTCTTCAATCATGAGGCCCAGCCAGGCAATGCCTGAATGTTTTTACATGGGTCTGCCCTCATGTTAGCCCACCAGGAGGGCTCATACAAGTCGAGTACTGTGCAAAATGGGTGCCTCTTAAAGGCATGCGTGCTCTAACTCATGGTCATGAAAAATTCTTCAACACTGAATAAATGTACTGTTTCTCAATACCACGTACCCCGAGTCTGGACTTGCATACTTGATAGTTCATACTCAGCAAGTTCAAGTGACAAGGAAGTACTTTGTAGGATGATGAAAGTCTTGGTTGTTCAGGTCTTGGAATGGCAGAGTACTTGGTGATGTCGCAGCCTGGCTAGTGGACCCACACATCTTGGAAAATTTCAGAGGGATTTTTCAGATAAGCTCTATAAATATAAAAATTATCGAGCAGAAAAAAATCAAATGGGCACCTGCTAGGCCAGTAAGAGCCATTCAACCTGTAAATTGGTTCATTCCAATGAGATTTATGAGGAACTCCCTTACTTTGCAGCATTTATTTAGCTATAAATTATTTTTTAGAACTTTTGTCACTATACCAGCAGAACAGTGAAAACATGAAATTTATTCTTTAGCATTTTCCACTTATGATGTTTAGTATGAATATTCCCACAAGATTATTTATTTTGCACATGAATATAAATTTATTTTGCACATGAATATACTTCATGGTCCCAGTTTGCGAGGGAAAATTGAGTACAGGGTGGAAAAAAAAGAAAAGGGGGAAAAAAACCTAGTTTTTAACTGATGTAGAAAACATTTAAATTTCACCTCTTGTCAGTCTTATATCTTGATACTGCTCCAACAGTGAATTGAAATACTTTGGACTTATGAAGGCTGAATGCAGTTGCAGAACAAAGCTGACTTTTCTGTTGTGATTTTTGATGCGTGTGTTACCTGCCTCAGGATGTTGGATGTAGCTGTCAGTTTCTCTTGTTCATCTCCTGATCTTGACAAGATGTTAACATTTTTCCCATATGCCTGTCTTTCTTTCTTTCTTCCCATTTTGTGTGATTGGGTTTGTATACACTTTTCCTGATTTGACTCATTGCAAAAAGGGACCAATAATAATAATAAAAAAAGGGTGTTCAGTTGTTAGTCGTGTGTGTGTCCCCCCGGCACGTGTGCATCTGGGTCAGGAAAACTTTTCTCGGAAGTCAAAATCGATATATTTGCAAATAAAAGCACATACCACAGTTTATTGTGGTGCCAGTCAATAATGCTGTCTGGAATTTCAGAATTGAGTCTGCTAATCTGCTAAAAATATGACTCAAATCTTCATCATATTGATTTTTTTTTTTTAAATAAACACACAAAAACAAATGCTTTACAAATTAGGCCACCATAACATTGACTGCACTGGATTTTCCTGACTTCAGTGATCATATTGTGTACAAAACCCCAGATGAAAATGGGCTTCTGTGGTGGTGGTTGTTTTCATGTATAATTCAAAAACTCACTGTCAGTTGACAATAGGATACTTGCTAAGTATTCAAATCCAGAAACAAATCAAGATTAAGAAGTGTAAGGAATGAATCACAATTAAACAGAAGTGCATTTTGGGTTGTAGTCCTCACATTTTTTCCCCCCTACATTTCTGCTTCTTGCCAGCAGGCTATTGATTCAGGATACAATCCAAACTGTGGTGCACGACAACATCATCTCTGACCTTTGAGATCAGTATTAATAAAAATTTACAGTTTGAAGCTAAAAGATTAAAACAACTTGATTTTAAATGCATCACACATATCAATTTCAGTCTTACTTTATTTTTATTTATTTATTTTAAAGGGAAATCATGCTATTGAGCTGTAAACTCCGCAATAATCTACACAGCTCCTTCTAAATGTGGTGAAACACAGACGCAAGCACTGACTGAGCCCAATCAGTCTTCAGGGGTGGCAAAAGGATAAGTTTCATCAATCACTGCTGGTGCATTTTTGGACCAGCACAAAGTAAGGTCATTAAATACTGGTTATAGGCAGCTTTATAAAATATGGGTTCTGTGCTTCTGCTTCAATGAAGTGAAGGTTTTCTCCTGATTTGATGATTTCTGTGGCTGATCCTCTACTATGCTCTGAAGCCTCACAAGATTCATCAGTGTCCAGTTGTATCATTTTCTTGGGGCATGTAAGCTTTGGGAGAAGAGAAATACCTTTTTTTTTTCTCTTGTTTATATTTTCTGGTTCTCAAGATGTTTTAAATCATTTTACTACAAGTTTTTGAAAATGGGGATTTAAGTCATACAATCAGGACTATTACCATCCTTCTGACAAGTCACCATCAGCTTATAAAGACCTGCACCGATGTAATAAAGTCTCATTCATTTGAATCGGGTGTGTTTGAACTGGGAAGCATCTGAAACATGCAGGACAGTAGACCTTAAGGACTGGGATCAAAGACCCCTGGGCTTTCAGTAAACATTTCCCTTCTGTCTTTGATAAATGAAAAATTGACTTGCAGCACTTGAAACTTATCCTTAAGCACAAGTCCTAAATTAGTCATATGTCGTTTTCCACTGCCTCAATTTTTACATCTGTTGTGCATTTAAATTCTGCTTGAAGGGACCATTTTGATAGCTTTTCCTCTGACATAGCTATCAGCTGTAAACCTGACGTAGTAGTAGTAGTAGGAGGGATTGCTCATGCAAAATCCTCTGACCCATGAAGTAATGAAAATGAGGAGCATATGTATGAGAACCAGCAGAGACGTCATCTTTGGATAGCATGGATGTGCATTAAGAACCTGCTCAATTAAGTTAGTTAAAGTTTTCGGTTATTAAAGTAAGGCATTAGTGAGGTCTCAGGGGTGCACTTTGCACAAATGAGAACTGGATAGATTTGGCTTTCGTTTAATTCACCAGAAAATATACTAATTAGCGAATATGGAAATTATGCTAATCCATACTGTAGCGGGAGGCGACCACATTTAGAGAGAGAGAGAGAGAGAGAAATAGAGAGAGAGAAAGAGAGAACTGACTGACTTTTTTTTTTTATCAGAAATGTGCAGGTGATTTGTGATGTTTAGTCAGAATACATTTGGATATAGGAAAATGAGCACTGCTTTTTTGCGGAGTCCAGAAATACTTCAGCCAACAATTTGCTTCTCGTGTGGGGACTCGACACAGGTGTTTTAAAATGGTAATTAGAAACTAAATATCTTTTAGGATGCGATTCATAAATTAGACTTCTCTGGGTTATCTAATTCATGCTGCTTTGACTCCCCTTATCCATAACCCAGAAATTGATCTTTGCGAAACAGCTTGAAGGATGCCTCAATTCCTAGAAAGCACCCAGAGGGCAGAGGAAGCTTGCTGGAGGAGCCAGAGGGGTGAATGACGTATAAAGGAATGATCTATAAAACGTTTAGTGCTCTTCTGATGTGAAGAAAATGCTGTGGTAGGCCATCATAGAACAACAGACAGATGAGCAGCTGTGACACGTTGTGTTTAAGTGGTCAAAGGTGGCAACTCCCATCTTTGTGTCTGCAGCATTTGATCAAATGAGTAGTTCAGTTATGCACACACACACACTCGTCCAGATAAGGCTGGCTGAAGTTAATGTGCTTGTATTCTTGACATAAACAAAAATGGGGAAAAAAACTATTAAAAATTGTGTCAACATAGTGGATGCTCATCTTATCAACTGAACTTATTAAGGTGTTAACAGTCTTGCAGGTGGGGGTCAGGAATGATAAGAGGATGGAATATTTGTTTTGGAACCCAAAAGTCTTGGCTGCAGTCCAAACAATGTCATGGATATTGATTAAAACCCTATCATGCTCATGCTGATTATGTTTGCATGCCATGGAGCAAGAAAACCTTGTTTCCCTTTTGAATAATAGAACACAACACTTTTGTTAGTGATTGGTTGACTTTGAAAAGGCAGTTGTAAATAAATAAAAAGAAATGTACGCATTATATATTTCCATTACATATTGTCACCCTTGAATGACAGCAGATGAAGATGAGATGAAGAGCAGAGAGCTTCAGGGTGCAGTTCAGTGCTGCATTTTCTCATCGTAGTTAACAGGACAAGTTTTTTTTTTTTTTTTTTCCTCCATACCAACTTTGTGTGGCATATGTAATTTTCTCACAGTGGGGTGAAACAGATTGGTAAATTGAAGTTCTACATTCTCTGTATCTGCTCTCAGTGATCACACAGCTTTTGAGTGCCATCCTTAAACAGGCTCAGAATAATGAATTAGTCATACAGATCTCTGAGGACATGAGGGAGGGGAGTTTGGCCTACATGTGAAAGCAAAAGCCTATCAGCAGCAGATGAAGACTTGCACAATTAAGTTTTACATAGACTTCAATAATTCTGAAGTACTTGATCTATTATACTGCATTGTGGAGATTTGCTCTGCATAAGACTGAGAGTGAATGTACATAGAAACATTTGAAAAGTGGACTCCCTATTTGAAATGAAGGTTTTCCATAGTGACAAAAAAATCTGGAGCTTTTGAGAAAAACTGAAAAGGTGTGTGTGTGTGTGTGTGTGTGCATGTAACATACTGCAGTTGTTTTCTGCAAGGCATTGTTTAGGAAGAATTTTGTTCCGGTCTTTATAAGTTGTTTCACTTCATTGACATTTAGGACATTCATTTCCAACTCAGCATTTCAGTCAGCTTGAGGGACACTCGACTAGACCATTGCAACACCTCATTTCATTTCTTTTCTTTTTTTTAAGCCATTCTGTTGTAGTTTTTCTGGTGTGTTTAGGATCATTGTCCTAGTGTGTGACCCAATTTCAGCCAAGCTGAAATGTTAAAACAGATGGCCTCACATCTGACTAAAGAATACTGTAGTTTAGAGAGTTCACAGTCGGGTCAATGGGCCTCATTTGTGAAATTTGTGCAAGTCTGTGGGTAGATTTTCCCATGAATCACCTCCTTACTAAAAGACCTACTCCAGATTCACCAGTGCCATCTAAAACTCGGATTTGATTGTGGAAATATGTGTAATTTCATGAATGCCAGCTGAGCTCAAGGTTGGCAGAGCAATCACACAAGTCATTAGTTGGCATAAATCCCTGCCTAGAAGTAATTTTAACTAAAGTGAAGCAAAGAGAATTTTTATTTGATTTGCTCTGTAAGCGGCAGGTCATGATGTGACAGAGACCAGGAAAGAGATGACTAATGCAGGAAATGCAGTGTCTTCCCTCCAATGAAACATTCAGAAGGGCCCACAGAATCAACCAAAAATGGTTTGATATATATAAAAAGAAATTCTCTGCACTGACAAAACTGCTGAAAAACAAAAAATCAAATCTGACAGAACCAATAACATGCAAACAGCAAATTCAGAAGGTAAGCTGATACTTAAGAGAGCCATATTGTGGCAGCTGTAGATGTATTGATTTTAATGCTCATTTGAAGAAACTATGGGTAGAAATAAAATGTATAGCTCATAACTGTCCTTAATTGTAGGTTATTTAAGGTTGGTTAGTTTCCAAACTTTGTGCTGTTTTTGTAGCACCAATAAGTCAGTCTGCAGACACAAATGATTTTCACAGCACTCATTTAAAAAAAAAAACTGATATACTTTTGTAAAATGGAAGCAGTCACCAATTCAGTTGACATTTCAGATGTGGAAACTAGTTGTGAGAATTCCACTGAAAATTATAATTTTATTCACAGAGATCACTGTGGAGGTTTTTTGTTCATACATTTGTTGTAATGTGCTTGAACATTTTAACTTACACAGGCCTCTTTATGGCATCCTTTAGAGTTGTAATAAAAAAAGTTGCAAATTTCAAATCAATCTCTTATTCTTGTTAACCAAAGTATATATCCATGAGTACATGTCTTCCAACAAACATTTATTTTTGCTGGGAGTCAAAGCAGTAAGTCAGGTCTCCATCTGTTGGTTTAAAAATAACACATTTTAGAGATAAATATATGGGGGTGGTGGTGGATAATAATGACAACACAATAGGCAAGAAAGTTGAGTTTAATATGCTCTCTCCATGCAGGTGGTGCTGAAACTGACCACCTTTAGCTGAGCAGAAATGTAACGTTGGACCAAAATGTGTTTGAAGAGATCTTTGCTTTTTTCCTTGTATGAAAAATTATTATCATGTGAAGCCAACACTGGCCTCCTGCCTGTGGACAAGAACTACACTGGTCCAACACACAAATAACGGCTTGGAACAGATCAGTGTTTTAATTAAAAGTTTGTCTTTTTGCCTGAGAAACGCTGAGTATGTACAGCATAGTTTCTCAAAGGAATTTATTACAGTAAATAATATTAGGGGACTTTTACATGTAATGTGATCATATAAATTGTTTTTTAGTGGTAAGCCTTATTTAAAGGCCCAACGGCTAATGAGTCTGTCAGCAATCATTTTGCAGGCTTTTCAAAAATTCTTTTTCATGGTTCTAATCAAAGTGCCTCATTCTTATCTACTCCACGGAGTGAGAAACCTGCATTATTTGTTTATTTGATTTAATATTCGACTGGATGCTTTCAGATTGTTTGTTCATCCTGTTCTGATGAACACAATACCCCCCCCCCATATCTCTATATCTCCAAAATATAAATTTCGACTCTTGTAGAACATTGTTTTAGAAAAAAGCCCTTATAATCCATCAAACCTATGCTTCATATGTTTCTCATGCTGAAATTTGTTCCCTGACTAGATTTGTGTTAAATGTGACGTCACCTAGAAATGACTTACCCTATTGTGTGTCAGCAGAGAAGCCTAATTACACCACTGAAAGGTCTGCAGAAAAATAACAACTCTCACTATCTTATCATCTTTGTTAAACTAGAATTCATGTCAGGATCTAAAATCTACAGTTTATTTTAGTGCTGTGGTTTAAGGAGATGAAATTAAGCTTTTACATATAAGGCTTCATTTCATCATTAGGAGTTTGGCTTAATCTGCTGATTATTGTCTCTGGTGATGTAATTCAGAAAATCTCTAAACACACAGTGTCTGATTTGTGCTGTCATCTAAATTAACCAAATAATTGAAAGAAAAAGCAGTTATCTTTTCCCTTATGAAAAAACAAATTAAGTGGAGTATTTCTTTATTTCCTCTGAATGATAAAGTTGCATAAGTATAGTAAGGCTACACTCATTTTCAGTATTTCAAAGTAATTGTTTTTTAAAATGAATTATGGATAGTTAAAATATATGCTCCAGTTTGTACAACGGCTGCACTTTTGTTCCCAGAATAAAACCGGGCGTGATATGAACTGACCCTGATCTGTCTTCCTATTGTCGATCCATCCATTCATCTGGCTTGTCCGTCTGTTACACGTAGCTGCATTTCCGAGTAGCGCTAATTGCCCCGGAGGTGGGTTATTACAGCATATGTTTGCATGCCGTGCATCCTTGGAAGCATTGACTGCAGTTCAAGGAAATGACTTGTATGAAACTGCAGTTGTCATTTGATAGGAGAAGGCTACAATCTTTATGCATTTTTCTTCTTTTCCTACTAGCGTCTAACATTTGAGTAAATATTTCTTACTCGCCACCAAACACATTGATTATTTTAGAGGGCAAATTGGGCTCTTTTTGCTTTTCAGGTTACAAAAAAGCAAAGTATTGATTTTTGGTGAGGCCATTTTGGTGTGTTGTTATTTGCACAATGTATATACACCGTTATTTCCGGACTATGAGCCGCTACTTTTTTTACATGCTTTGAACCCTGCACCTTAAAAAATTATGCAGCTAATTTATGGATTTTTATGGGTTAACTAGCTCATGCCACCAATACATTTAGACTGTCACATCAGACCAGTGAAACTACCATACAAGTCAGTGCACATGTATGTATGTATGTGTGTGTGTGTGTGTGTGTGTGTGTATGTGTGTATGTGTGTATGTATGTATGTATGTATGTATGTATGTGATGTGATGTGTGTAATAGCAGCCTTTGTGGCGTTAAAAACCGCTAATTGAAGGGATGAGGAACAGATTGGAGCTCTAAATGAGAGGTCATTTTAGGTGAGATCAGTGTGCGCTCAGCATCTGCAACAAGAAGAGGTTGAGGACACTTCACAAATGACTCATGTAGTTAATAAAAAGCTGCTGGTATATTAATACCCCATGAGTCCTGTGTTTAAGACTAATGTATCGCTGTGCTTTCTGGGACTTGATCATTAATAAGATGTCACAATCGGCTGGCTGTTTCTCTCTCACTTCTTACATTGTCTGTGGTGAAACGTGCAGAAAAAATGAATTTAATTGCTTTGGGTTATAAAACTATTCGTAAATGTAAACGCAAAAGAGTAGGGAGAATCAAAATGATCACAGGCTTTATTAAACTTAGAAATCATCTGTGTTGTCATGTTTGTTTTGTAAGCGAAGATTTCCTTGTAGTTGGGGGCATGGGGGGTACTGCCGTGATTCAGAGGGTAGAGCAGCTCGCCCTTCAACTGCAAGGTTGGCATTTTGATTTTCAGTCCTTTCAGTTGTTGAATTGTCCCTGAGCAACACGGTGAGTCTCCACATGGCCCCTGATATTTTGATCTTGAGCGTCATGTGAAGTGCTTTCAGAGAACCTAAAAATAAGTAAAAAAAGGTTCTGTCTAAGAGCAGACATTAGGTCAAGAAGAGGTATTAAGATTTTTAGTTGGAGTAAATTTATTTGAATGCAAATCCTGACCACAAGACAATATAATCTCCGGCCAGACATGTGAAGATTGTTGGAATGAAAAGAAAATATGTTTCACAGTTTAATACTCTACAACATGGTGCAGGAGGTTGGTTTTACACCAGTTGTGACACAATATATAGTTTCCTCTGAACAGAATTATGTGTTTAGTCTCCTCTCCTTCCCCTCATGAACTGTGTGGAAGAGGACAGTGATATAAATTCTGATCCGAAATCCAGCTGAGCTGCAAGTGGCAACCATATGAGCGCACCTCATTGTTGTGTTAAGATGTGTGGGGACCTGACAGCATGATCCTGAATGAATGATGGGAGGTCCAACTCCCTGAAACGAGCACTCCAACCCCCCTTGGGAAATCAAACAAGGTGCAAACTGAGGGAGCAAAACAGCCTTACAATTGCACTGTTACAATCTGTGCTGTTGAGGAAGTCATTTTTCATGGTGGTCCTCTAGTGCCTTTGCTCAAACATGCCCATGGTGAGGCTGTTATCTGAACAAATAGTGTTTTCTAGAAGAAGTGACCAAGTACACTCATCATTGCTGCCACACTTTTAATGAGGATTAAAGTGGAGTGACGCTGTGTTTGATCTTGGAAGTAATTATTCTGGATTACACCATAATTGTGGATTTTCTGACCTCAAAATTTGACCCTCATTAATCGCAGACATAACCCTTTGTAAATGTCATGTCCATCACTCACTATAAGTTATAAGTCATGTATTTAAAGGGTTTTATGAAGTGGCATCAATGATGGACATCCTGAGTTCAGTACTCATGATGGACGTCAATGGACAGAAATAAACACAGATTAAGTATTATAAACCCTGTCTAGACAACATGAAAGAGATGTCTACAGTTTATAGAGAGACGTATCAGAACCAGTGCTAGACTGGTCTATAAGAAAATCCTCTTATGCTCCAGCACAATGATGCAGATGCTGGTATTTATGAAATGTAAATTAATTGTAATGGTCTGCTAATGGTGAAGCTGTGTGTGTATTTGATTATTTACTACATTCTGGTTTTTGTCATCAATAAACTTTGAGGTGTGCAAACTTTTTCCATGCATTGGGCTTGGATGACAGAGAATTATTGGTGTTGTGCAATATGTATTTTAGTAACTTCAACCCATTATTGAAATTAAATCTTTGAATACTTTGAATGAAAGAACAGTGCCCTATGAGGAGTAAAAAAAAAAAAGTTTTCCACCATTGAATTAGGATAGAAATTTTTACATGATTCAGTTTTAATTTGGTGTGGATGTTGAACATGTGAGGTTTCACAGAAGTCAAACACTTTCTGTCCCTGAGAGACTTGGAGTGTGAAACTGATAGAGAAATGGTGGTCTTGGAGTATAGTAAAGCTTTACACTTGATGGCCAACTTTTCTGCATGGACTATGGACAGTACTAGCTGAGAAAACGTTATGGGTGTAATTTTCATTTAGAAAACTAACAAGCAGTTCCTGCACCTTGGATTCTTTGTGAATGAAAAGACAAATGTTTTTTGGCATTGTTTAGCACAATAAAATGAAATGTGATGATGTATTTTGTTTTCTTCTCCAATGTCACCATGTGAAATGTGTTTTGCTCTCCTCTGATAAGTTGAGTGCTTGGGGGTGGTTATTTTGCTGCTGAGCTCAGGATATTTTCCAGCTGTTTTGCCATTTTCCTCCAAATCCCAAATTCTACCCATATAGTGTATTTAATGACAGGATGAGCAGTATTTATTGCTTTAGATTGAGCCAGAGACCCACCATTTTAGGCTCAGTGACATCACTCAATCATCACATATGCAAATTAGTTTAATTATTTACTGAATGCAAATTGACAAATATGAATGCTTATGTGCATCTGCAGGAAGTCTCTTTGGGAGTTTTCACTCTTCTGTTAACCATCTGTTCCAACCGATTCCCTGCAAAGATGCTGCAGATTTTTATTCTTACTAATATCACTTATTCTGGATTTAGGAGCTTTGATTTTAGAGTGCAAAATAGCAATGTAATTTACAGCCCTGTTGTGCTTCCATCTTAACCAGAGAGATTGCTTTGAGAATATCCTATTAGCATATAGGATAAATAGACTGAATTTTTTTTTTTATTGTTAACATTGTTTTTATTAGGCAATCAAAGGATGTTTAATAATTTTTGTATAGAACCCTTAAAAATGCAGTTTTTGTGTGGATGCTTAAAGTCTTACAGCACACAAAAAGAATACAAACAACAAAGCACCAAGCTGAATAAAGGTCATGTAGAATGAGGAAAGGATCACCAAAAGTATGTTTTTAAGAAGGGATTTGAACGAGATCACCGACTCCTTTGACCTGATTCTCTGAGGCCAAATGTTCGACATGGTCTGACCGCAGATGGCCCCTTTTGTTGTCAGAGGAGCCCTTGAAACAGACAGCAAAGCTTTGCTCAAAGTACAGCACATATGGTACTAAAGCATCAGAAATATAACTTGAGGCAAAATACAGATCTTTTAAAAGTAATCGGTATAATCATAAATTTAATCCTGAAACATCCATAGAGCCAGTGAAGACTGGCTGAAACTGGAGTGATGTGATCTTGCCTCCTACTTTTTAAGTCTGCCAGATATGTTTTGTATTGTCTGAAATAGAAAGACTTTCCTTTAAACTGGCGAAAAGGCTATGGCACTAATCCAGACATTAATTAGATAAACACACATAAAATGTATGAAATCAGTCAGATTTCATCAAGATTTCTGAGATAATAAAATGTGAATGGTCCATCTTCATTGTGTGACTGTGTTTTAGGGTTTAAGTTTAGGGTCGATTCTGCATGAATTTGATATCAGCAATGTCAGAAACTGATATCAAATTGATGCCCAAACCCCAGGTATTGGAATCAGTACTGGTCAGGAAAAAAAATTGTATCGAAACGTCTTTACCTAAGTTAATTTTAAATTCAGAAATCGAGGTTGCAGCCCTAAAGTTGTCTGAGGAAAACTTGCAGAGTAGACTTTATTTTCTTAGGCCCAGTTACAAGAATGGAAATCGTGTCAAAATTCAGTGGCAGGAAGCTGTTCATCATTCAGTCTTTAACGTCACAGAGGCAACTGCTTAAACTCAGATTTCCCATTTATTTTGGTTTTACAGGAAAGTAAATCTGTGTCATCAGCACAAAAATGATTTGAGATGCCATGTCTGCACAATAATTCAATTAAGCCCTATTGACATAGAGCAAAATAATGACAAATATCTCAAAGCACTTCAACAATACAGTTGTTGAACTCGTCCGAAAGTAGTGTAGTTAATACAAAGCCAATTATATGTGGAAGTATTTATAGAGAAAATTAAATTGGTCCCAAAATTGTGTGAGGTCATGAGGTACACCGCATGACCTCACACGGCTTATTTGAAATGTTTCTAGAAACATAATACTGTCTAATAGGTACGAAGACAACAGTTCAGAGCTGACTCTAATATTCCCATCCTTTATCAGTCTGTTTAAAAGAATGCCATGATCCTTTGCGTCCACTGTTGTGATGAGGTTGAGGGGAATCTCAGCAATTGGGTTAAAAGATAATTGTGTGTGTGTGTGTGTGTGTGTGTATATATATATATATATATATATATATATATATATATATATATATATATGTTTGTCTTACAGATGAATGCCAGACTAAGTATGGAAATGCAAATGCCTGGCGTTATTGTACCAAAGTATTCGATATGTTAACAGTTGCAGCTGTAAGTATAAAACTTTTATTTACCTTGTTGTCATGTTTTTTTTTGTAATTTCTGTTCTGATGAATAACTATCACTTAAGCATAATTCGAAATGATGCTTAGTATAGATCCTAAAATGCATGCATAGATAGATGGACATAACAGATTCCTAAGAAGAGAAACAGAACATCTTGGTTGCCCTGGTGGCTCAGGAGCAGCCACTGAGGAAACCCAGATCTTCATTATCTGGCTCATTAGCTTTATATCTGTAGTTGCTACAGCTCTGGATATTGCGCTTATTCTTGAAAATCAGCAGTTGCACTCTTTTACTCCATTTCTCATTCCCTTGTGAAAGAATTTCTTCACATTGTTTCACTCTTGGAGATACTGTTGAATAATTAGGTTAAATACTCTACTCCCTTTTTCTCGTAGACACTTCCATACCTTATCCACTATGTCATTAGGATGAGTTGCCTTTCCATTCTTCTTTCTCTTCAAAACTGCTCTTATTCCAGTCACATTGTGTTCTTGATACTAAATCCTTTTTTTTAAAGACTTTTTTTGTTTACACATTCAAGCGCTTCCACACTTTTTTTTTCTTTTTCACTAGCTCCATTTTTTAAAATCAATTCTCCAAATAGTCTTTTTCAATCTGTGCCATCACACGCTCCTCATTTGTAAGCACATCTCTCTTTCTCTCTTTAATCAGCCTAACCTTCTTCTTACCTTTAACATCTTATCCTGTTTGTCTTCCCAATCGGAACAAAACTTTCTGTCCTCACTTAGAATTCAGCCTCTCATTTCACTTTTTTTTCATCACATCTATCCGTTATTCCATCCATGCATCCAGCTGTTATTTACACCCGCTCCTTCCTAGTTAGGGTAACAGTGTTCTGCTGGAGCCTATTCCAGCTTTATTCAGGTGAAAGGCAGGGGTACAGTCTGGACAGGTCACCAGTCCATCGCAGGGCCAAATGCAGACAAACTACCACACACACTTTTCATCACATATTTCATGAAATATAGTTGGAAAGTTTGGTCAGAAAATAAGAACTTTAATTGTGTGATTATAGAGTCAGCTCTCTCACTATAATGATCCTGTTTCTCTTTATTGTCTGTTATGTCCTTTGCAAAGACCAGTATTGTTTCCTATGAATGAAACAAGAAAACTACAAGGTTTCACAAAGTGTACAACACAGTCGACAATACCAGAAGTAATTATCTGATCAGACCTGCATGACATATTGAGTTGTTTATTCTATTTTTGTGTTGTTTTTTTTGTTTGTGTTGTCAGCTGATGGATGAGCAGATCCTGTGTGTCCACGGTGGCCTTTCTCCAGACATAAAGACCCTTGATCAAATCAGAACTATCGAGCGAAACCAGGAAATCCCCCACAAAGGAGCTTTTTGTGATCTGGTGTGGTCAGATCCTGAAGATGTGGATACTTGGGCTATCAGTCCCAGGGGAGCTGGCTGGCTATTTGGTGCAAAGGTCACAAATGAGGTAGGTTGCAGCAGTTACATGTGTACATTAATTCTGGACAAACTAAAGAAGCAAATGCATACCTATCATTCTTTTATATTCTTGTTGAATACAAAGAAATAAGAACAGTACCCTGGGAGGTTTTGAATGAAATATGATTGTCAGTACTCTTGCATAGATTTAGAAATTGTTTCAGCAGCTGATAAGACATGTAATGGGCAAGAGAATTATTTTCATCTGTCTAGCCATACTTACATTTCTTGGTAAAATATTATACAGTGTTAAATAAATACATTAAAGTCTAATTAGTAAATAATGATTTTAATTAATTGTCCTAAATGCATACATTATGTAATGGCTTGTGAAATATTGAAAGGAAAGACGTTATTGTATTATTGTGATAGTGGGTCTGGGCTTGTCTGCTGCTTATCCACTTATAGATGGTTATTATTCTCAAGTGATATACACTCTTAAACTTTACACTGTGGTTAAATACTCTTTTCGAAACACTGGAGGAGTTCTCTTTAATTTATTTTTGTATTCACTTGCAATGTCTTTATGGTGTTTTTTTTTTTTTTTTTTTTAATTGTAAAACAAATACATTAGAGTCGACACATCTGTCTTGGCCTTTCACTGACATTCACGTTTGTCACTTATCTACTGTTGTTTATTCTGTCAGTCACTGAGCAGATTCTGATCAAGTAGTCAACCACCACACGTTCTTGATCAAAGTAGGGCAGTCATATTAAAATAATTTTGGTCAAACAGCAGTACAAGATCTATTTTCTCTGTATGGGCAGTAGAGCTCTATGTTTGCAAGTGTTGTTTTTTTTAAGTTTTTTTTTTCTGATTCCCACATGCAGCTCAAAAAAGTTAAGTTGCTTCTCCCCATTGATGTAGAAAAAGATGCTTACTTGTGTAATGCCTTCTCTTGGAGTGCCACAAAATAGCTATGTGATCAAAACTTCTCAAATTTGTCCCGGGTTAAGTATTAAGTCAATTAACAAATAGCAATTCCGATTGGTGCTATAACTATACTTATAGACATGAACATAAAGATAATCTGTCTGTCATTGATAGATGACCATAGTCAAAAATGCATAACCACAAGGAAGTTAATCTACACTTCAGTCCCTTCTGCAGTATATTTTTTGAGTTTGATTTTTTTTAAAAACATGTATGATAAAATGTTGATAATCTTTGCTTTACTCTTAATAACTTTATTTTTCACAGATCTATGGTTTCATAGCTCATATTGAGGAAAGAGCAAGTATGAAAAATGTCTGTATGAAGCAGAGAGAGTTCATTTATCTATTAGATGCATCTGTTGATTCAGGCACGTTCACATTAATGAGTAATTATTACACATGTAGTCTGTCTCTCTGTTGGACTTGAAATGTTTCCAAGTAAAAACCGCCACAATGCCATTTTGTTCAGGTTTCAAGCTCCTACAACCCCAGCACAGATTAAAACAGGTTTAGAGAATGGCTAATGATTTTTCAAGCTACAGTGTATCAAAGTTCCAGGTACTTGAACTGGTTGTTATTCATGTTTTTCTCACTTTCTGTATGCAGTTTGTTCACATCAACAACTTGAAACTGATCTGCAGGGCACACCAGCTTGTCCATGAAGGCTACAAATTCATGTTTGATGAGAAGCTGGTCACAGTGTGGTCGGCTCCTAACTACTGTTATCGCTGTGGCAACATCGCATCCATCATGGTCTTCAAAGACGCAAACACAAGGGAGCCAAAGCTCTTCAGAGCAGTACCTGACTCTGAAAGGGTCATTCCACCCCGCACAACAACACCTTATTTCTTGTGAGCCCATTAAGATCTAAGTAGCCAAGTGCACATATACTGATGAGGAAGACAGCGCTTGCCAACCCATATACATTTTATATGTTACTTTTCACCTGTTTACAGTGCTTTTCTTGGTACCAACTCTCATTATCCCTTCTCAGTGCATTTAATGCCATTATTCTGAAGCTTCAATTTCATTGAGACATTACAGCAAAGTAACCTTGCTGAGCTTTGTCACTGTGTTGTTGTATAAGAGGAAGAACTGAATTAAGCTGACTTTTGTAAAATGTTCATATTTATAAATCTCCATTGTGCTCCAAAATGAAAACACTGCTGAGCAAATTCCTAGAGCAGTATTTTAGTGTTCCATTTTATTTTGTTACAGTGATATTTTTAAGCTGGATGTTAAACAAAAGCACTGCAGAAAAGTAAACTATTATGACAAGTTTCAGTCCCACACTGTCATTAACTGATCTTATAAATGAAAATGTAAACCTGAGAGTTGATGTGTAAAAAGTTACTCATCTCCATTGTTGAACATTTCAGTTTTGCTTTACATGTGGTACCTTAAAATGTTTGTAATATTCAGATTTGGAATTAGTTATTATGATTATTTTTCTGTATGTTTTAGTGTTTGCTTTTTAATTAAATAAAAATGTTTAAAATAATATACTGACACCTTGCCATGGAAACAGTCATAGTCAAAGTTGGAATTCTTTCAATGTATAATGCCTGTGCCCTCTTCTGTCCTATTCATGACCACTGGAACCGACTACATCTGTCTATAAGACAAGTAGAGGGAGAGAGGGGGTCCATACAGAAAGCAAAGAAACACTAACCCTTGGAGTCAGTTGAGCCTAGCTTGCATGTGTTTGAACTGTGGAAGGATAGTACACTTCAAATCAAATGAGACTTTATTTACATATCACTTTGTATAATAAAATGTAGCACAAAGTATTTTAACAGTTAGGGGTAGAAACCATACAAGCATTGAGAGAAGATGCAAAGTCCACACAGAAAGGCTCCAGTGGGGATAACAGCCTTCAAACTGTGAGGCAACAGTGCTTGACCACTAGCATGGGCTGCCAAGTCCCAAAGTTTTAACTCTAGTACCCTAAGAGGTGTCTGGGAGATGCTCATATCTAATCAGATGGACATTGTCATGGTTGACAAAGTCAACCAGAAAGCAGTGGTGGTAGATGTAGCAACTCTAAATGAAAGTGACATCAAGAAGGGAAAGACAACAACTAAAAATACCAACATTTAAAAGAGGAAGTACTAACGATGTGAAAAGTGAAAGCAACAGTAAATGAAATTCATAGGGCTGTGCGCCCCAAACTGGGAGAGTGGCTACTGGATATGACCACTATGTACCTACATATGTTGAAGGACAAATAAAGAAAAACAAAGTGAACAATACATAAGTTGATATATAATATCCATATCAACAGCCATATAATACTTGTTATAATAGTGTCATGAATTTATCACCTTTCCTTCAGTTAAACAACCATGAAACCACTATCAAGGTCAGTTATTGTTATAAATTTCCTTGATTGCTGGAGTATCTGACAAATTAACAATGTTGGGTCATTTGAAGTATGTGGATCTTTCCATTAGAAAATAAAAAACAATGAAAAAGGACTTGAAAACACTGATTGACGGATGGATGGATAGATAAATAGGTAGATAGGTACTTTATTTATCCTGCAAGGGAAATTACAATGTTTGAGAATAATAATATTAAAGATGAAATATAAATAAAACTGTATTATCCTTGTGATAACAAATTACGCTATAGAAATTATATTGGTTTTAATAATAAAAAAATTTAACTGATTATAAATGAAATACTTTCTGTATCGTTGGTGTCTATTTTTCCCTATAATGTTCATTTAACACTTTTGGAATTAATATAATAGTGTAAGACGTTGTTGCTTTTAACATTTATAACGTAGTCTTTACTGAGAGATTATAACTCATTTCTTAAATTGCATGCGCAAGTCAGTGACTTGGAGTTCATGCTTGTGTATCCAAGAACTGCTGTATCGTTCTTTTTCGTGCCTGTACGTGGCGCTATATCTCCGTTTCCACGCCCCCGTTCTTGTATCCAATGAGCAGTGAGTGACGTTGGCAATCGTGTGTTGTGGTGATTACGTGTAGCTCACCATCTAGCAACAACAGCGGCTAGCCTGTCAGGCAGCAATACGAGCGATTTCCTCTCTTTTCAGTTTGACACGTACGGTTAGAGTTACTGTAGTTTGTATCTGGAGAGAATGAAAAGTCATCGAGCTCTTGAAAACGCCATGCACAGATATTCAATCGAAGTTAGTTTGGCAAGAGAAAGGCGACTTCAGTGAACTAGGAAGCTAATTGCAGCTAACGTCACCCTGTGGTGGTAACGTTAACTTTCATTGTTATGACTACTGAAACTAGCTGTTATGTCGAAAATATTGTCAACAGTGCTATTGTTTGTTTAAAACTGAATTCAGATTCTTTAAACAAACGGAAGCCATTGCATGTCTGTAGTGGGTGAACTACACTTTTGAGTTTTCAGTATGAACTGGAGTTCAACTATAGAAATAAACTTATTTGCAAACTCCAAAGAGTCTTTTCAAAAAATAGCTTTTGCCAGCCAGTAAATTTATCTTCGAGAAGTGCCTTAACTACTTAATATTAGATTTTCTTAGGTCCAGGTAAAGAACAAGTCTAGTTGGGCTCAAACATGTAAAGATTCAATTAACAACACTTTCTCTATTCAGAAGGCTGACATCGGAGTTAGCAAAGTCACTGGACAATTTGTTTCCTAAAAGACTGTGATATGCCAGTTTCAAGATAAAGAATTGTTTTATCTTGCTAAAAAGGGCTGAAGAGGTCAACAATAACACAATTTTTATTTCATATGGGTGTCGTTAACATGTCCAAATAACCAATATATATTGTCAGATTAATGAAGGGCAAAAATTGATGGTCATGATCTCTCTTTTGAGGTCTTCTTTACATGCTGATAGTCCTCTCTTCCTTTTTCTAGATGTAGCAGAATGAAAACCACAGAACAAGTCCCTTCAAAGTGGACCTGCATAAGGAAGACACTTGGCTTCATCCATCAGAACAAGGAATTTTAAAATTAATGTGTCAGGTGAAATTACTCACTCTCCAGAAACTGAAAATTACGGTCAAACAGAGACACAGAAGGAAACGATGTTTGCCAAGTTGAAGAAAAAGATTGCCGAAGAGGCTGCCACAGCACCCCGGAGTGGTGTACGCATACCCCGAACCATCAGTAAGGAATCCATCACCTCATTGGGAGCAGATTCAGGAGATGATTTTGTAAGTGCTGTGGAGAATCATATCTGATTCTGTTCCTTTGTTAAAAAAATTAACTTTGCTTTTTGTGTATAATCAGCCACTCAGTTGATAAATTATTACAGTCACTATCCTAATAAATGAAAAAAATGGTCTAAATATCCTTGGGAAATGAAGACAATTTCCATGAGAAGTTAAATAAAAAGACATATAGGTACTTAGAAAAAAAGGCTTTGCTCCTTAATCATCAGTATAAAAAAAACTTAAGTTTTAGAAGATTATCAGTATGCATCAGATTATGCATTAAATTGTGAAATCATTTTCTTTTTCTCTATGCTCATAAATTGTGTTTTCTGTGGATCCTTTCTTACATTTTCAGCATTCTATTATTATTATTATTATTATTACTATTACATTTTTTGAAGAGCAAAATCAACATGATACCAACACCTGTTGAAACAGTAGTTAACTATCTATTAACCTTAATTCTGGATTATTTGCAATTATAGGGAGATACAGGACATCTGGCGCATTTGATGTAAATATTGATTAATGGTATAACAATACATGATAACTTTTGTTATCATAGAAAAGAGTGATTGCTTCTCACTTGGGAGATGTTCTTCTGTGGCAGGAGTTAAACTAGATGAAGTAACCTTGGAGGAAGTGTGCCTTTTATCACAGCTGAATAATTTTACATCTTTAAGAGTTGCAGTATTAGGATCCAACACCCATGATTTCCTACACATGCTTTGTTCAAAATACTACAAGGATGTAATTTTAAAAATTCTTTCTAACATGACTTTGTAATTAACAAGTAATTGGAAATGCCCTGCTTAGCAGGCTCTAAGTAACAGATATATTTAACAACATAATACCTCCTCAGATCACGTAGAACTGGAATCTTACTTTTGAATTTTAGCAGATACTTTAGTTGGTCACTTTTTGAGGCTGCACTGAGATATTGAGGCCAGTTGTGTTAATACTAGAGATTTTCTGGGATTTATTCTCCTAATAATTCTGTGCTTTGGCTGCTTTATTAATCCCCAGGGCTTGGATAAGAGCCTTTACTATTGCTGTCTGTCACTGCCAGCAAATGAGATTACTGTCACATCTCTTCTTTTATGCTCACAGAACAAAAAATGCAACACATCATTTAAACTCAATTAAAAATACAAAAAATGTTATTTAAAAGGCAATAAAACAGTAGTAAAGAAGAGAGCTTGAAAATAATATGCAGCTGATAATTGAGTGGCTTTTTTAAAAAATAACTAATTAGCTAATTTTCTTTAAACATGTGCAGTCATAGGGGAGAGTTGCGGTCTGGGTTGCATCTGTGTATCATATTTATTGTAACACTAATTTTCCGCTCTCAGATTTGAAAGAGTCAATGAAAATCCCTTGATCCAGGGGATCTGTGCGCTGGCTGGCTTTTCAAACATTTACCTGTCAGGCAGGTTCAGACAGTAGGACATGGGTATGATAGGCATTTCTATTAAACAGGATTTTCTCTTTGGCACTCAATTCAAATAATCATCCACTAGTTCTAAAACTAATAAATAAAGTCAGGGCTCCAGACTGTGAGCATTCAGTGAGATTTTGCATCCATTGTTTTATATATGACTAAATTTTACAACTAGACATACCAGGACAATTTTGCAAAAGATCTTACATGATCATCATCAATAACTAGACATATCAGTCACTTTATTAGATATACCAGATGCACCTAATAAAATACACTCATTTGACCTAGCACCTAGTAGGTGTCCCAAATAAAGTGGCAGTGAGTGCAACTTGCAAAGAGAAACCTCTTTCTGATAAAACTCTATTAATTAGAGCGAACAGGATGGTGTCATCTCTTGCTGGGAAAGCCACATTTATGAAGATGTGTGTTGTCTCAGTTGCACTTGGTTAAATAATGTAAGGAGTACCAGTAGTGTAGACCTACATGTGAGACTTTGTTTTTTATATATTGAAAAGGTTTGGAATTTGACCCAAGTACCCAAGTTTCCCAACACACAAAAAGACACAAAAAGATTCAGAGACTAGAAGGCCTTTTTAAAGTTTTATTTGCAAGCAAGGAGTACAGA
>JAOWBL010002517.1:0-13571 GCA_028564865.1 Zenarchopterus dispar | reverse complement strand
CTGTGTTATTGTTTGTTTGATGATAGCGACCAGTGATGGAGACACAATATTCAGGTACAATTTATCACAAGTTCGCTTGGACTAATTGTAAAAGAATACCTTATATAATTATAGTGTCAGATATTTGCTTTAAAAACATAAAGGTAAGAAAACAAAAACTTTTTTTTTGAGTTTATTGATTATCAGAGTTGTTTGTTGCTATTAACCACTAGAGAAGTTAAACTGTCGATGTATTAACGTACTTCGGCCGACTTTAAACACCGGAAAAAATTAACATCTTAGACTGACCCGCTCATAAGTCGAATCCACTTTTTGGGACCGATTTTCTGGGAAAAAAATCTCGACTTATGAGCAAGTGCTCATAAGTCGAGATATACGGTACTCCTAAATATCAAGTCAATAAACTGTGATTCACTCTTTCTCCTCTCACATACAAGAGTCATTTTCAGTTACTTCAACTTTATTTATTATAAATTTCCTTTTTTCTAACACTCAGCAGAATTCTTTTGATACCAGTATCAAGATTATGTACTGTATGTGTTGTTTCTAACCATTTTTTTTCAACCATTTACCCAAAAAAAAGCGTATAACAAAAACATCCTACAGTTAAAGCAGCACAAATGACATTTTCTCATGTTAAAATATCTTTTTATTTTATTTGAAGGCATGTTCGTTTAGTTTTAGGAAGGTCCTCCATCCCAATCAGCAAAAACCAGCTAAAGTAACTTTGTCAGTCCGAGATATCTGTTTCAACATTTCACTTATGACACTATCATGCATTCAAAACATCACGAACAAGGAAAATAGCTCACTGAGCCACAGCAGACTTCATGGTAGAGGCAATTCAGCGATTAAAAACGTAATGACAGAAGAGAAAATGAGAGAGTACAAGAGTAATCCTGAAAGGGAATTTACGATTCCTACTTCAGCCACGCCAAGACCCGCCCACCTCTGTCTCTGATTGGCTGGCTGTGCACATCATGATTCTCCTCTATCCTAACTTTAACCTCTCCGTGGACCAAATAACAGACAGAGGAGGGCGGGTCGTGGCATGGTTGTAGTAGGAGTCATAAATTATCATCCTGCAAAGGAAACTTAACCTCCGTCCCTTTAAAGGGACCCACTGAGGTCAAAAGGCCAAAAGTTCATCTCAGAGAGGCTGAATCTTTGAGAATTAAAGATGTTTAGTGATCAAACACTCCATGAAAGACTACATCAGAAAAATGTTTCTGCTGAATATGTCATCACTGAAAATCTGACGAATCTTTCAAAATCAAAAACAAGGCCAGTGAATGTCAATACTTGAGTCGATGCTGAACTCAAGTTATCACAGCACATATGCGCACAAAAAAAAGAAAAAGAAAAAAAAGAGCTCAGTGAGGCTGAGAGGAAAAAAGACAGAAATGTTACTGTCTTTCTGGGCCTGATGCCAAACACCAATCTGCCTCTGTTTCACCAATATTACTCTGCAGCAAGAGTCAGAGAGTTTAAAAGGCCTGCTCGGAGTTCAAAGCTGTCACCCCGTCACTTTTGGTGCAAAATGATACAGAATGACATGACAAAGGAGGCTGTGAACAGTTAAAAAGCTGACTGGACAATTTTCAAACCACAGTGGCTGGTCTCTTCAATTTCCACACGTCCACAGTGACGTTAAAAGAAATGGATGCAGCACACCGGTGAACGTGTTCCCAACTCCTCTCGAATGCTGCGTCAGCATTGTTTTGAAAATTAGCACGTTTATTCAAAAACGTATCAGGGATGACATAGTACATATTGTGTTTACACTAGTTGCACTGGCACAAATGTGGGTGGGATTTAAAGTTTAACCCCGCGTTAAACCCCCATGTGATCATAGACAGTCATGTGACTACTTAGAGCCCATTACACAGTCATTAGCACCTGTGGTCTAACCTGTAGTTGAAAGTGAACTTCAGCTCAGTCCTTTGTTCTAAAAAATATTACATCAACCAACCATCATGTGTTTGCCTAAACCAAACACAAGTCAGTTTAAACAAAATTTTAAATAGTTTGTTTGACAGAATCAACCTGCATCTTCATATGTAACCCTAGTGTTCCCAGGCGAGGTGGCCGAGTGGTTAAGGCGATGGACTGCTAATCCATTGTGCTCTGCACGCATGGGTTCAAATCCCATCCTCGTCGTTTTCCTTTGGGGAGTGGTAGCCTAGTGGTTACAGAGGTGTAAATAATCAGATGGTTTTATTAACAGTTTAAATAGTTTGTTTAACGAAATGAAGGTGTATCTCACTACACATTGACACCATCACTGGACGAGGTGGCCGAGTGGTTAAGGTGATGGACTGCTAATCCATTGTGCTCTGCACGCATGGGTTCAAATCCCATCCTTGTCGCTTTCTTTCAGTGGTTACAGGCTTGGGTGTGGAGGAGGGGTAACAGAGGCCCATTACCTTGGCCAACACTCCCCAGGTACCACTGCAGCAACTGCCCACTCCTCCTGGTGTAACTAGTGATGGTTAGAAGCAGTTTCTCAGATAACAAGCAGACAGTATACAAAATGTATTTATGACCTAATGTGAATGAAATAAAACAGAACTTTTATAAACTATAGAATGAGCTGAATGTTTGCGTTGTTGATACGATTATAGCAGCCATGTTGATTCTGAAGTCAGGGGAAGGTGGGGTTTTTCCAAGCGCCAGCCATCTCATGTCTGCATTGCGACTCATGTGGAACGAAGATTCGTTGCAGTTCAACGACTGACCACTAGAGGCTAGCTCCAAAACAAGTTGATCTCCACTGACTCCCTTGTTAAAATGTCTGACTTTGGAACAGAAATAATCATATTTACAACCAATCAATCGATTGATTTCCCATCCACAACATCTTGGGGGTGGGGGTGATTTTTTTTTTTTTTGGCATGCCAGAAGAGTTTATATTAAATTTATTTCTAATATGATTGGTTGATAGTTAGCTCAACCAATGGCTAGCTGTTATAACTACCTCATCTCTAATTGACATCCTATCGCACTTAGCAAAGCAACCAGCCATTTGTATTAACCCAGCATTGGCTAAACGTGACGGTCATATTTGATTTTGCCATCAAGTCAACATGTTAAACGGTATATCCCACTGTAAAGGTCTGATGGTAGCTCTGCAGATATTTTGGCTGAAGGAGCTGGGAGCAAAGCTAACTTTAATCAACATATGGTTGGCGTATTTCCATTGACTTCCAAATCAACATAGTTGAGCCCTACACAAAGAAAAATGTGCTTCAAAACCGCTCTGAAAATTAATGGGTCACGTGACCGAATGTTTCATCCATTTTTCTTTTTTAGTTTTTTGGGTTTATCCAAATTGGAATTTTGGGGACGTTTCATTTCAAAGCTACAACTCGGTACAAAAAGAGCAAACTATGAACCTTAAATCATGGCGTTAAACCCTGACATTAGCTACGACAGTTGGGAGAATGGCTACTACTGCATCTGAAGGTAAGTTAGAGCCAGTGTTGCATGCTAAACTTGAAGTGTTTTGGTTTAGATCAGGGGTCCCGAACTTCGGTCCTCGAGGGCCGCTGACTTGCAACAACACAACTGATTCAAATTAATGATCGTCATCAGGTTGTCATCACGGTCTGAACAACTCTGTTAGTGACACAGTCATTTGTATCATGGTGTGCTGAAGGAGGGAAACATCTAAAACATGCAGGACTGTGGCCCTTAAGGACTCGAGTTCAAAATCGCAGGTTTAAATGATTACACGTTAAAACATAGCTAAGATAGCCATGTGCTAAATGACAATGCAATTTGAGCTAAATGTTTTCAAATCGTCGTACTCTGTATTTTTATTCTCCCACTGGTTTTTGATGAACAGGGTTGTATGTTGTTCTTGCAGTCTTTAACTGTTTTCTCATTACGTGCATCTTTCATGTCTTTTGAATTGAAGTCGGGTGACATGGTACATTAACTGCAGCTGCGTTTAATTAGAAGACGCCTCTTGCCCCTGGTCGTGATTGGTCAGCACCAGTTCCTGCTGCCCAGGAAAGGAGATAAAAAGGCATCATGAAGGGAAAAGACTGAGCTGTTGGCCCATGAAACATGGTGGAGTGCTGTGTGTTGAGATAAGAGGGCATAAGAAGCCTCCAGGATCCAGCAGGTGGGAAGTGAGTCTGGGGAACTGGTCGACAGCAATGATTATGTTGATGATAAAGGTGTAGATAAAAATGGGTGGAAGGGCTGAGATCTGGGAGAGGGGAAGGGAGTCTTGTGGAATGAGAGAGGAGCAGAATATGACAGTCTGAAAGAAAAAAAATCAAAGGCCTTCCCCACTTTGAGAAGATTCACAGAAGACCACAGAGGAAAGATTTTGAAGAGAAAACCACAGGAGAATCGCAAGCTTTGAGACAAGGAAAACCAGATGAAAGTGAAAGGAAACATCGGACCAGTCTAGACAGAGGGGTGCGATGGACCCCTGGACGAGTTCAAACGGACTGTGATAAATAAAACCTGGATTTGGTTCAAGTTGGAGTTGCTCTAATTTGAAGAGCGTGTTTTATGTTAACATCCAACTGTGACTTAGAAGCTGTTTGATTTTTCTGGAGCTTTATATATTTATTGCTTAGTGTGAAAACTGGCTAGGAGTGCTGGAGAAAAGTCTCACGTGGATGCCTCATGTGAATAATTAAATTCTCATTTAATGTATACAGCTCTGTGTTGACAGTACACAGTATTTTTCGCCGCCACAGAGCAAACACTGTGGCAAATGCAGCTGGCGTGAGTTGATGAAAACCCACAAGTCATAAATATTGGACTCTTCGCCGTCACCCTCCCATCACAGGGGATTTGAAATTAGTCTAAATAAAAGCAGAACTTGCGTGGATTTGGTTTATGATGGACTTGATGCCTTTCGAGACCTGACAGCAGTTCAATGTTTATTACTTAACTGTTAACATGACAAAACTTTAAAGGACCCTTGACATTCAAAATATGATTTGAGTAACTGTTCTACTTTTGCAAATCAGAAATTATACACTCAAAATATGTATCTCAATAAAAATGAGCAAAATCAAGCATTCATCTGAGGTTAAACACCCAATGACCTCCTATCTAAGGTAATCATAGGGTGGGGAAGTGTGTTGTACACACCTCCGGCAGGTCGCCAGTGCATGACGGGCCACACAGAGACTGTGGGAGGAAATCAAAGTACCCACCAAAAACCCACACAGGAACACAGAAAGGTCCCAAACATGGTGCAACCCGCAGTAAAACCCCACAAACATTACACATCAGACTATTTAAACATCTCATTCATCACAAGTCAAAACAGACAGTCATAACATTTATACTCACATGTGCTTGCTTTTTGAGGTTTTGTCAAATTTGTTTCTAGATCCAGGTGAGATGTAAAGGTGTGTAGTAGATGACGTAAATGCTCTCTTAGCCAAAAAAAAAGGACAAATATTACAGGTAATGAAAAAGAATAAGATAGTAGAGAACAGAATAACCTTCCACACTTTTCTGAAGGATGCATTTCTGCACAGAGCAAACCATGAAGGGAATTTTGAGTTAAAAAGTATTTTAATGGTTTGAGTCTTGGGAAGGACCACGTGCATATGCATGAAATGCAACAGTGCGTAACAGTTTCCAGGTTGGTGATCTACTTTAGCACTGTGAGGTTAGAAACACTCATGTACGTGAATAAAACCTCCAGAGTAGCCTCATAAAAGTCCCTTTGTCTTTGAAGAATTACACATTAAAACAGGTTACTCCCACTTGCGGGCAGTTTAAGAGGTTTGTCCAGCGGTATGATGTGGACAACTCCGTTTTTGTGTTGTTGAGGCTTAAAATAATGACGATTGTCCAGTGCAGCTTTTTTTTGTGGTTCAGCCTCTTTATGAAGAAATCAGCTGTTACAAAGCTCCTCCCAGCTCAAACTAACTTTTCACCGATCTGAATTCAACTCACGCAGAGATTAATCTTTAACAGGCTATGCACGCTTAGCTTTGCTGTTTGGAGGACTGCATCCATGTTTGTCTGCGTTGTTTGAGAACTCATAATCCTCTCCTCGGGATGGGTTAGACTGATGCAGACAGATAAGCCTTAAAGTCTAGTATTATTTATACACTCGCAAAACTTTTGTTTTACTTATAAAAGCGTAATGACTAGTAGAGAGTAAAGTAAAAGCCTTTCATGGTATTTTATGAGCAAAATTCAAACCGTATAGCAAGTTCAAACTACAGATAAACCTGTACTCATTAAAGATCCAAAAGTTAAAGCGATTTTAATCCATCCATCCATCCATCCATCCCATGAGATATCTATCACATGTTGGTCAGAATACCACAAAGATACACTATAAAAGCTTTGTTTGAAGCCATGCATGTACAGCTTTTTTTTGTTTTGTTTTGCTGCAGCTGCTTTAAAGAGGCGTCCTTCATTTGAAATCACAGTTACAGCTTTGTACTACCAACGTCTAACATGCAGCAAGATGTGAACTTGAGCTAAAATAGAGATGAGAAGTCTGGATACTTTGAATTGGGCCTGTGATGTCATAGTACCTTGAAAAACTGATCCATTCTCTGAGTGACATGTATTTGGACTAAGATGGCTCAAAACAAAGTAGTAGCAAAAGCACATTTTTCTTTTCTGTAATATATACTCATATATATCCTTTAACTCATCTTCACACTATTATAGCACAGAAATCACACTTCTGGAGTAAAACCAGATAGGGACAGTGCACCGCCTCTTTTCACATAGTGACAAGATATTTAACTGATCTCTGCGTCTCATTCATCATCCTTTCTCTCTTTAGTATCAGCATCTCTGTGTTGTTGGAAGACACCTCTGATGCCTCTTCAGCTTTAAGCTTTTTAGCCTGAAACGCATCTATTGTTGCTGCAGGATTAATGCTGATGGCCATCAAGTTTCTCCAAATGCAGACTAAAGAGGCATTGCCACATTTCTATTTTTAAAAGTAACCCTTTTAATCTACCGGGGGGGAACAGCATTCTTTGAATTATATGAATATTGAGCGTGTCAACTTCCCTCCACCCATAAAGCCCTCACACCACATATTTAATGCAAATGAAGACAGCATGCAAACGTCTAAAAGGCTTTATATGTCACCAAAGAGCATGTATCCAAAAAGCTTTTATAGTAATCCATATGCTATTTACTCCTCCACAATGAAATCTGGAAGAAAACGATCAGCGGTAAAAAGGAGCAAAATGCAGATAAACCAGTGTAGTCTTGTTTGGAGGATAAATCACATCTGTCCCGATGTTGTGGCAGATTCACAGAGCTGGTGTTCAAGGTTAAACTCTATCTTATAGAAAGAAGAAAATTTATTCCAATCATATGCAGTCCTGCACAAAAAGAACCACAAGGGAGGAGCCCGATGGTCCCAAACCCATTCTGCATCATAACAGCCCGGTGATAAAGAACCATCTTCAGCAAC
Source organism: Zenarchopterus dispar (assembly GCA_028564865.1). NCBI lineage: Eukaryota > Metazoa > Chordata > Actinopteri > Beloniformes > Zenarchopteridae > Zenarchopterus > Zenarchopterus dispar. Next base: position 6,139 of record JAOWBL010002517.1, on the reverse strand, counting down.
AAGATAAATGAGGACTCTCTTCCAATAGATTACATGGCTCCCACAGAGTCCCGATCTCAACATAAATCTGGCATTACATGAAGAGACAACAGTGTGAAAGTGTGCCCAGGAGAGTTAGTGGACTTACCTAATACTTTAAAGCCGAGGGATGCACACACTAAATATTGACTTCATTTTTTTTTTTTATTGCATTTATTTAAGCTACTTGATAAGTCATGAAATACAACTTCATTTCTAGGAACTCGTCGATAAAATAAGAGCTTACTGCAACCGCTGTGGAAATGGATTTTAAACAAACGCAAAAACACAACATTTCTGTTCAGGATGGAAGCACTAATGAGTCCGAAGTAATTGTAACAGACCAATCAACTGGTTTCCCTCTCTTTTCATGTGGATCATGAATCATTCATGGGGTTCTGACAGACGGAGTCGTTTCTTGCCTTTTAGGGGTCCTATCTGTTTGAGAGCTCCTCTTTTGTAAAAAGAAAAAAAAAAACTATGTACTAAGAAACCCCTCAGGACATCTGAATGCTCCATGTTAGATGTGTTTCCATTAGCTGGGGGTCTGCGTAGTTTTTCAGGGCCCGGATAGTTCATAGTCCATTACCAGGAACGACCCTGAAGAACAGGTGAAAAACGTTCCTGTAGGAAGAGAGGTACTCTGCTGAAACTACAGGAACTACCTGGGGAGGGGTGTCTTATAATTATGATCTCTAAATTATGTTCAGCCCTTTTGTGTATATTAATCATTTGAATGGCATTTAAATCATTTGGACCAGAAACATTTTCCTGCAAGTACCTTTGATGAAGATGGAAATTACAAGACAAAACCACAGACGCATGGACAAGGACGTTCAGGTCTTGTTGATATGTTACGTCACTGTAGAGGTCTGGTGTTTTTGTTTTCTTTTATTCTAAATCGCTACGACCACATGTATGTTAAAAAAAGCAAACATAAACTCAAGTAACATCCCATATTTACTAGCTTATTCTGCGCTTTCCCCTTTTGCTGAATTCTTTTTTTTTGTCTCCTTTTATGCTACAGCAAAAAAATGTGCATTACCGCCACCTTGTGGTCAGGTGTGTTATTTGTGCAGTGATTGGTTCCTGGTGTGGCGCTAACAGAGACACGCCGGCTGAAGAGATGGTCGGTCATGTTAGATGTTCCTATCCGGTGGATTTACCCGGAAACACACCTATTGTATTCTTTTTGTTTCCGGTTGTGGATTTACTTTAAGTTTAAATGTTTTTCTGTTGATTTTTTACAGCTGCGCCATGGCTGGAGTTGAGCTGTGAAGCCTTTTTGAAACTCATTTTCCATCATTACTTATATATTTACATATTAATATAGAAAGGAATAAAACAGTTTAGCAGTTTAAGATGATGTATCAAGAAGTAAATTGTCGTGTTAAATGGAGGTTGATTATGACCTCATTAATGTCTCTGCTATGGTCTGGTTGGCTAGAAGAGGACATTAGAAAGCATTTTAAGACGTCACCAAGATAGATATTATAAAGTAAATTGATGAGTCTAAATAGCGCACAGGTGTGAGTGTGTGTTTGAGGCCCTGAGATGGACTGGAGACCTGTCCAGAGTGTACCCCTCCACAGGTGGAGGGGTACACTCTGGGAGGGATAAGAGGTGGAAAGCCTACAGGATATCATAAAAGTATATACATTACTATAAAAGTAATATAGTTTTTTACGTAAAGCTTAGCATCTTTATAGAAGCTGCCAGTCTAGTCTATAATCCTGTTAAACATTACTCCAATAAAAAAACAGAATTAATCTTTCGAAAGTACAGCCATATTATCCACAATTTAATCTGAACTCCCTATTTGAAAATCTCAGGTAAGTCAGCGTCCTCATTTGAATTTAACACTCATTTTTGTTTGCTGTGACATATTTTTTTAAATAACAGAATTTAACTGAACATATACTCAGTGACAAAGCCATAAGTTTTATCTGTGAAGAAAGAGGCACCATACTTCTGCATACGCTGGAGGTTTGACAATGATTTCTTTTTTGTTTCTGGCATATGATTGGCAGCTGGGGCGAATTCGTCCCAAAAAACCCCAATCTGGAGGCATATTTAGAGAAATGATGAACATCAACATGGGTGACAGAGTTTTGTTCACAAAATGGATCAGGCATTGATTGATGGCCACTGAGAAGTCAGAACGGGGCCAAGAGTCTGCTGCTTCATCTTTATTATTATCATTTTTATAAAGAGTCCTTTTACTACAGCTTGCTGATGAGTTGCTGATTATGCAGGAATGATACGTGGCTGATGGATGAGAGTCTACTGGATCGTTTGTCTGTGCTGAATCATATTCTGAGATATAAAGCACTTTATGATGCCACCCCTCTCAGTTGGAAGATCATCAGTTTTAATGCTTATTTAAATTTAATCGTGTGTTATACAACATTTTCCCCTGCTTCTATATTTGATGAAAAACACAAACGGTTGTTCCAAGAGCAGAGTGGGTTTAGGTTGTTTTGTGAGTATGAGGAGCAGTTTCTTATAAAACTGCATCCTGTAACTGAACAAACATTGCCGCCTCGGCGGATCCGGGACCCCTCCCCTTTCCACCTGGCATAACTGTGAGAGGCATGGCTCTGTGCCTCGGCACGCAACACGCCATCTTCCTGGCACATCCTCTAGTCGTGGGACCGGTCGTGGGACAGTGCCAACCAGGGCATCTCTGATGGCCCTGCTTGTCCGCACTTCGGATCTTAGGATGCCCGCAGGCTGGCTTTTCCACCTGTTCAATGGGAACATGAGGTGCTCCACGAGTAACACCCCCCCGACCCCCACTCCCACCCCCCATATGTCACCAGATTCACTCGCTGTGACAGGCCAGTCTTTATCATCAGCTTCGACTAATGCCACGATTGCAGACTCAAAGAAAGCACAAGGGCAAAAGGACGTAGGTTATTATTCAGCCATTTTGCACTTTAAATAAACATCAGCTGTCATTAGTAATAATAATAAATAATAATAACGATGGATCAATTCTCACGTTTGTGAATTGTTTATCCACCATGACTGAATAGATCGGGAGCAAAATGCTTTAAGCTGTTCCAAATAGTGTACATTATTTACACAGTTTAAAAATGTTAAATTAAAAATGTACAATACAAGATGTACTATGAATATCTATATACAACCCTTTATTCACGTTTATGTCATGGTTTTTCACTATTTGATTGATTGACTCATTCATTCATTCATGGCCCAGTTGCTGGTCACTGATCCAGGTTCAGTATCACTCTTCCTCTTGGCTCCATTGTCTTTATGCACTTTTTTTTTCTTTCATCACTCTCGCCTTTCCTTGCCAGTTTTACTTTTTTTTTTTTTGACTTGGCGTGTGAATGTGGATTTTTTTCCCTCGGTAAAGGCTCTTTTCTTCTACACCAAACCTCCCAGTTGGATTTTTGGGTGCCATTCCTAAGAATGTAACAGTATTTGGCACATGTTAACATGTTTTCCGATTTCCCCAAAAGATGTTTTCTTTTTTAAGTCTGTAAGTGTTGCTCCAGGAGTTCTGGCAACGATGGTTCTGCTGCTTTGGAGCTCCGTTTGTTCTCGTGTTGCCTTGAAACCAAGCAAATGATTTTTACCAAACATCGTTTATAGATGTTTATAGATAATCAGATGGATTATATTGGGGACAGACATGACACGATACATTTTGAGTTTAAACTACAGCTGTCTTCAAAGTTGGACGTGTCACAACGAGCAAAGACTCAACTGATCTGCAGCTACCCAGTCTGGAAACTGAAAGTAAACAATGAAGTCAATATTTACCTTCCAAGTCACTACAGCCTACATCAAACTGTACAAAAAGGACTTCACATCCATCAAAAATGATATTTATCCTTTGTAATAAATAAAGGACATCTAGTAAATCTGTCATCATTAAAATGTTTGAAAGGGATCTGACCTGATGATTTCATCTTCTCCATCCAATTAAACACTTATTCTGCTTGAATCCTAATTACTGGTTAATTATTGCATTGAACTTCTAAGTTGCTTTTAATTTTTTTAAGTTACACAGAATTATAAGACATGAAAGGACATCCCAATAGTTTTTGTGAGCTGCTAAAATCTGTCACATGATTCTGGGTTTTAACATAGAAGCCAAGAAACAGCATGAATACATTTACAAGGCTGAAATGGAAATGGGTAAAGCTTTGTGTGTCTGTCTGTCTGTTTTTGCAGCTTGTAATGATCCTGGTGAGTAAATAATGCTCTGTAAGTGTGTATTTTTCTGTTAGTTCTTAGATGCAGCATTGTGCATGGACCTAAATGAGGGTAAATATTAATAGTAGAGTGGTAGTCGTAAACTTGTGGCCTGGTGGTTGGTACTGTTACCTCACAGCAGGAAGGTTCCTGGTTCAACTTTGAGTTAGGCTAATTTGTGATTACAAATTGCCCATAGGAGTGAGAATGAGGATGTGTAGTTTGTGTATCTGTGGCCCTGCGATGAAGTGGTACCTTGTACCCCTGCCCTTTCCTCAAGAGATAGACTCCAGCAGATCCCTGTGACCCTCAATAGAACTAAGCAGGTATAGATGATGAATTGATAGTTGTCTCTTGTGACAATTGGATTTCCCTTTATGGGACTGTGTCACACATCAACAACTAAAGCCACTTTCACACAGCAGTAAAACACCTACTTCTGATCCACACTTCATACTGCCTCCACTTTCCAGCTGTGCATTCACAGAGATCCCAGGAAAGGCGCATCATTCCCTCCCCATGTTGTGCTTTCACAAAGCACTTCGAGCAGCAACCCTCTGATGTCTCTGGTCACTGGCTGCTTTAAGTTGGCTCTGAAAACATGGTGCGAGAAAAAAATGTCAATGAAAATAATCTGATTGTTTCCATTGGACACGCAGTGGTTTGCTGGTTGCCTTTTTAATTTTTATTTTGCCTGAACACTACTGTCAGGTGGTGGGTGGTGGGTTAGGGTTGAGGTTATGGAGGTGGTGGTGACAAACCGTGCACTTTTGAGTGGTGGTGTACTGCAGGATGTTAAGGTGGGAACTGCCAAGGAGGACCAAAGAGGAGGCATATGAATGTAGTGAAGGAGGTCATGAGGGTGGTTGATGTGAGAGAGGAGGATGCAGAGGATAGGGTTAGATGGTGACTTGATGTGGCGACCCCTGAAGGGAGCAGCCAAAAATAAAAGAAGTGTGCTGCAGGATTTTATTTTACTCAAAAAAGAAAGAAATATAGTTAAATCACAGGCGATAACAACAGTGAAACAGGAAGTCAAGTACCTTCCTTACATCACATCAGGTTCAACACCAGGTTGACCTCTCAACCTCAGCAAACTTGGCGACAGTGAAACTGACCCAGGTCTTTCTCTTTGATCAATAACAGAGTGATTGATATTGAAGTGTGAGCACAAACTTTAGTAAATCAGTCTCTAGTGATCCATTTAAATGATCCCCTCATCGATTTTACACTCTTGAACAGAAATGGTTATAAATACAGTAAACCTCGGTTAATCCAGGTTTGTTTAATCCAGATCTTCACCACTTCCAGATAAAATGGCATGGTCCGGTTAATTCTATATGTATTTGTACACAAAAAACCTAGGATAATCTGGATTTTTTAATCCGGGTCATCAGCAATTTACCGGTAATTTTGACCCATTTTCACTGATTGTACATCGGATAATCCGGATCAAATGTTCCGGGAAAATTTTGACGTACTTTCTCAGAAATTGTCAGCTGAAAATTTATTCTCCCTGAAAAATTTCTCCCTGCAATGGCTGCATGCACATAGCCATCCTGCTACGAGAGTAGAAAATGACCCCAAATCCGGACACGGTCGCCAATGAGCCTATTAAATGGTTGGAGCAAGTCATTGCTCGGTGATGCTGTCAGGTATTGTGGCGTCATAAAATCCCACAGCAGCGAATCCCGCAATGGACTTGTCTGGACCATGAATTTTAAGCAATTTTGCCATTTTTTCGCTTTTTTAGGGCCGAAAGAAATCAATCTTCGGATAAACCGGATCTTCAGCTGGGGTCAGCCCTATGTTCCCCAGGTCCTATGTTCCCCGGGTCCTATGTTCCCCGGGTCCTATGTTCCCCGGGTCCTATATTGACATTTAAGGTTAAAGA
>JAOWBL010002516.1:0-13571 GCA_028564865.1 Zenarchopterus dispar | reverse complement strand
CTATTGTGCATGCATCTGTCTGTCTGTCTGTCTGTCTGTCTGTCTGTCTGTCTGTCTGTCTGTCTGTCTGTCTGTCTATGTTGGGGGATGAAAAGGCAGCAGAAGAAGTGATGAACCCGTCATGCCAAGCGACGAATGTGCAAGTCTGGTGTCAGTTCAGTTGATCGGGGTAAGGTTCAGTAACATCACGAGGTCATTCGTTGACCCGAACACAATCGCTAACTTTTTCTAACTCAGCAATAATCCCCCCACCCCCACCTTAATCGGGCTTAAATTGTCCAGAGTGGTTCAGAGGGCAGGAGGTATCACTTCACACGATGATTGGCCGCCACAGAGTCCGGATTTTAACCCCATTCAGAATATTTGGGTTCGGGTCCAACTCTACCAGAATCAGCTCAATATCTTCCTCAAAAATTAAAGCAACTTATAATAAAAAATGAAATGTGACAATGAAGAGGCTTATTAACATGATGCGAGACAGAAGGCATGCTGTGATCAAAGCTAGCAGCAATCCCAAAACTATGAGTCTGTGACTTTAGAGGCGAAGCGAGGCGGTGTATTTCTACTGCAACAAATAAAGCACAAGGCTGTGATATCATTAGTCAGTCTGTACACAAACAAAAACAATCTGTTCTGACAGCTCGCTGCTCTGAACGTGACAGCACGCAAAGCCACCAGCTAATGACCATAAAACCTTCCTGCAAGAGCACTCTCCTGTGGAACAAAATAACCCACTCCTCTTAAGGGACAGTATGACTGAGCTGATGAGGGAAAAAAAGATCAATTTACATTTTTAGGTATCAAAACACACACAGATGAGTTTGGAACTGAATTTATCAAACGGACCTGCGTTACTGAGCCACGGTCCGTCCTGTTGGTGGCTTCTCTCAGGTGCTTCTGCTCTCCATCAAAATCCAGCGCAGCAGACAAGAACAAAGCCTCCAGAAGAAGTGAGGAAGAGCACACCCCTCCCACACACAAAATCACAGACCGAGGCATGCAGAACAACATCTAAGGACGCAAGATTTAATCTGCCCTCAAGCCAATAAACCCCCTCCACAGTCAGCATGCCCAAACATCTCTGCATGCACGTTTGGAAGGATAGCACATGATAAAGGGATCAGAGGGGTTGTTTGCAGTTCAGTACGGAGTTAGTCGAGTTCATAGGAAGAAACCTTGAAAGCTGACACGCTTACAAAGAGTTTGAATCCCTTTGAACAAAAATGTAGCTGAAGCTTCTTACATCTGTCAAGTACCTGACTGATCATCACCAGTTTTCCTTCATCTCTCAAGCTAAGAACATTTACTAATCACCTGTTTCTCAATCAGCAATTTACAAGTCATTACTAAAGACAAACGCCATTTAACTTCAGGTTCTCCCACTGAAACTGCACTTCTATAGACGCTGCAGTGAAATGCTTTGCTCAAAGGCACTTGGAAAAAACATTTACCTTTGACCATGTTCTTTGTCTCAGTTCTTCCTCTAAACCATTTTCAAATCATCAAATCCCCTTTTGTTCTTCTTACACCTTATTTTCTTCAGCGGGATTATTAATAAAACAGGATTTGGAGTTGGAAGACCGAGCCATCCAACCCACCCGCCACTCATCTGTCATGTAGTGTGAACATCTCAACGACTTTAAGACTCCTTATTACAAGACAGCTAGCTCTGTAGTCTGACAGTGGTTTCTGGAGTTTTCTATGTATCAGATCCGTCTTTGAAATCATTTTTGATGCTGCTTTAACAGTTCATGTACCAGCATTCAAATATCCAAACACAACAGGAAACAAAGAAATAAAGACGTTGCCATGACGACAGGGACTGGAGACCACCCGGGAGCCATGATACTGCTGTTCTTTATTCTTTTCATTCATTCACTCTACTGTTACTTCAATTTTAAAATACGTAATTGGGGTTTAAAACAATATAAGGATAATATATACCAAAATGTTTTTTTCCCTCTTTTTTCACAAAATTCTTGCTGTTATTTTTGTTGTTACCATTTCAGGGTTGAGCTGGGAGCACCTGACTAAGAGTATATTCTTTTATTCCCATTTTCCTGCATCTTTAGTATATATAAAATATGTATCATTATGAAGAAGAATGGATAAACAGTGGTCAATATAATTTAAAAAAGTGAATATAAAGATCTTTTGAATCACAGTTGATTTTTTCTTTTGTGCTTTATTTTATTTTTGTTGTGTCTCTAACTTGCATAAAAGCAGACTTTCTAAAGTCAGATTTCTACTCATCATCGAAAGCAACAGTATTTATTCAGGAATCATTCTGTGTAGTTTAATAATACAAAATCCCGTATCTTTCAAGGCATAAAAATAAACCTCAGGTTTAATTTTAATATTGAATTTTGGCTCGCATCGTCAAAAAAAATAGGCCACTGTTTCACTCGTCTATGAAGTAAATAAACAGACACGATTCCATTTCACATTCAACAGCATGGAAAATACTCGTTAGAGGAGAGTCTGACGGTGAGATACGCTTCGGGGGTGCTGATTTTTGCATGTGCACGAGTGTGTACTTAAGTGTATGTGCTACTTCTTTTCATAGCCCACGATCAGTTTAGCCTATAATTGACTTATAAGCTGCATGTGGGTGTGCAATTAACTGAAACCTAATTAAAGAGCTGCCTGAAATCTGCATGGGGAGTTAAGCCAACCCAGCAACAGCGACCATCCACAATGGATGCTTCCTTTTTTTGGGCACTGGATTAAAAGAATATGCAGATATTTCAATAATTAAGCCCCTTAGATAAACCTGTTGTTGATAAACTGCATTTCTGGTAGTTTTAGCCTGAATGTACATCCTGATGTGCTTCTTTAATATCACTGGTAATCCCATGAACCTTGTGCAGAGAGTTGTTGATAATCTTTTGTTTTAACTGCGTTCATATCACATTCCTAAAAGTTTCCGTCACATCTAAATACACAATACTATTTTTATTTTTTAAGGAGATCCTTTAATACCTGAGTACAGGTTGTTTCATTGGCGATGTGAAAATGTTAGCTATTACAGACTCCAAATGTGTCACCAACTTGTATTAAAACTGTGCTATTAATCTTATAACTTAATCATAGCTAATATCTGTAACCAAACCTTAAAAGTTTCCTTTAGTTGCACATGATGAGAAAGATAAATGCGCAGTCTTACTTTAAGAAAAAGATAAAGAGAAGATTAGAGTCTGAAACAGATAAATATTTCTTATGACTGATGATGTAACCGCACAACAACGGCAGGCGGGACGTAATCAAGAGAAAATGAATCTCCATCAGTTCAGGCAGCACCACCGAGCTTCGGTTGGACCCGGGGATCCGGAGGAGAGCAGAATCTTTGCAGATATGGCCGGCTTTGTTTCCTGAAAAATGGCTGATGCACACTGCCGACTTCAGCACAAGTTTTAAATTAAACCTGGAAGCGAAACAATGCATCCCTATATCATTTGGGCTGAACTGTAATTCCCCAGCTGTTTCAGGAAATGCTCGTTTGCTCTTGCTTGTTGGAGGTTATACTGCAGTGACATTTCTGCGTGACGCGTGGGTCACAGCAGAGATCAGGGATCAGGCAGTACCAGATCCCAGAGGCCCGCTCAGTGCATGAAGACATTTCATTTATGCTCATCTTAATCGTAAATGTTTAAGCATCTTTCAGACTTGCAGCGTCCTGTGATGTCAGATACCCAGATCAGAGAGATGTAATCTAGTCCACATCTTTATCAGACGTCATCATCACAGTGGATTTACTGTGGAAGTGGGCTCACACACCTGTATCCTCTAAAATCAGCTGCTGGGATCTGTGGCCTGAAAGGAGCTGCTGGATCTCTGGGTTAGTGAAGCATGCAACTGACATTTTGTTAAAATATCAAAAACGAAAACACTAAAAAATGAGACAGAGCGAGAAATAAATAAAAATCGGTCTCTATTATTAATCCATCCTGCGTTGGTACTTTTATTTCTTTTCCTATCATTTCTCTCTGCTCTGTTTGGCTCACTGTTGTTGTGATGGATAAATTTAGTTAAAAGCACTGTATGACTAAATGTGACTTCAAAGTTATCTCAGGGATTCAACAAAAATATTTAAGCAGAAATGTTTCAACACCATTTCTTTTTCCTTTCCAACACCTGGACTTTAAGTACTAACATGATGATGTTGCTATCTTTAATTTTGTTTTTTTTAATAAGCAAAGTATTTATTTATTTTTATTTACATGAAATTAAATTCTGTTTAATAAATGAACTTAAAGTAAAAAAAATAAAGCTTTTATATTTTGACCTTTAAATATATTTGAACTCCAGTTGTCCATCATAAACGGGCGGCCATCTTTTATGTGACATTAAGCAGCATCAGTCAGTCTCCCGCCGTCTGGAGACAGTGGGTTCAGAGACGCTTTTCTGAGCTGGGAAACGCCACCACTGCTTCAGATGTAAGTAAATCCTCAGCGATACCGTTTCCAGCTGTACCTGCGACTATTTCAGACATTTATATCAACATCAGAACAGCTTAAGTTTCAACTCCAAAACTGCCAACAACAAAGGGTTAAAAAAAAAAAAAAAAAAAACAGAAATTCAGTCAAAAGCTCACTGATGAGCAGGAAAAAAAGTTCTGGCCAAAAAGTGACTTCAGTCATCCTGGCTTGTGCAGAGAAATGAGTGGAAGCTCTGTTTTGCCACAGCTGTCATATCTATGACGAGCGCACGTTAACGTCCAACCTTCTTTGGACAGGGGACGCCATATGTGGAGAAAACTGCTCCTGATTCGATTCTACGTGGACGAGCAGATGGTGATGCCTTCTGTCATGTCAAAAGTATTTTATTTTAAAATGAGGTTTGTTTTATTGTGTGTGTGTGTGTGTGTGTGTGTGTGTGTGTACGAACTAAAGATAGGAAGATGAAGTGCTACATAGTGAAACCTCTAACTAATCTGCAGATGTAACATTCATGTTTGGGTGCAGATAAATGAGTACATATAAAAAAATAAACACTCAGTGGGTCACACTGATGAGACACACGTGCACTAATTACACATTTGTGTACACACACACGGTTGTTGAAAAAGCCAAAAGGCAGAACTCTCCGTGGACTTGGCTTGGCTGTCTCTAGGTCAGCTGAGCAGAAGGGGCCACACGTGCACAACACGCACAAGCGTGCACGTTAATCACTGATCAACACATGCTCTCACTTTTTTCTCACACTTCCTCAACTAAAGAAAGCAACACTCACATGTGTGAACGCACACACTGGCAGCGCTTCATATAGCCACAGACGCCGTTTCAGCGTGGATTAAAAAAAAAAAAAAAAAAACTCACCCACGCCATCTGAAGTGGACGCCCAGGGATATCACTACATGATCCACTCAACATGTGAGACGAGCTTCAACGTCTATAAACACGGAATAGAGTGGTAAATGTTTACTGAAATTAAAAAAAAATCTAAATAAAATGAAATAAATAAAATAATCTCTAAGTGAAATGTTTGGTTATTAGAATGGATTTATTGAATGTGTTGAATTGTGGAATTTTTATTTATTTATGTTTTGGTTTCACTGTAAATGCATTTTCTCCTCAAATTGGAGCACAAATTCATCTTGTCGAATCATCAAAAAAGGGCTCTATTAGAAACTTTGTGCAAGTCATATTTCGTATTTGTTGACACCCAAGGATTTGAAAACAGAAGTCCCCGGCAGGTTTTCTGTGTGTTCACTGCTTCACCTCCCCTCGTGGTCGTCTTCTGTCATGTTCCTCGTCTTCACCGGAGGAAACCAGCCCGGTGTAATTCTTCTTGTTCTGATCCTGATGTTTCCTGAGTACTTTGAACCTTCACATTTTGAGACTGAAGAGGTTTTGAGATGTGTCTGTTTCAATAACGTTTAGTCTCCGATGGCCTTTCCAGTTAGACAAGAACACATCTATTTTTCTACATTAATTTCTTCATTTAACTGTTAGAAATGTGCAGAAGAAAGACTTATAATACCTTATTACTGTGAGGTGTTAAAAGTTAAAATCCCATGACAAAACAACTTCAAATCCTAGTTTATGATAAAATATGGAGTTAGTGGAAATGTTTGGGTTCAAAAAGCATAAAATCAAAACGAAACTGTTTCCCTTTGGATGGAACAAGCATGTGGTTTCTGTAAAGAAAATACTACCAGGTACTATAATCTAGTACCATCATTGTGGATGGAAGAACTTACTGGTACGTCCCTCTAGCAGCTGTGATCTCACCTGCAGCTGAAGCTGATCTCCATCCCTGGCCGTGTCCTCAAAAATAGTTTCAGCAAGAACTTCAGACATTCATTGATGAGACACATATCTCACCCTCATTTGTTCACGTTTTTATTTATCTTAACGCTTGCTGTCAGGAAATTTGTGAATAACAAATAACAAAGAAGCAATTAGTTTCATGTAGACTGTGCTGACACCAAAGGTTAAATATTAAAATCATCCCATTGTTGAAGACCTTGAAGCTCCGATTCTGAAGGTACTTTCAGTTTTGTGCCAATTTTCACCATTCCGATTTCCAGACAGTTTAATTATAAATCAGTTAAACCTGCGTTTGTTCTGAGACTGCAGTCAAATCCATCTAGCAGCTCAAAATATTCAAATTCAGGTTGTACCACAACATAAAACCATTTCATCTTTTATCAGCCATGTGTTTGGGAAGAGCACTGACCGTCCCATTACCGTATCCTCACCTGAGTGAGTTTACTGCAGATCTTCATCCACAAGGGAATTATTTACAGATGACACACAATTCATCTTAGCAGAAATCACAAAAATCAACCCAGTCAAGACATGTCAATCAATCGATCAAAGTACAGTATCGTAAAAGGAAAAGGGTTGATGCAGTTTGTTGGGGTCATAAAACACACAATCTTTGGACTCCCGTCCCAGTCGTCTCTTCCAACAACTGCGTACACCTTCATGGTCTAACCCACATAACAACAAAAAATGACCGACAGACGACCACCGTGGCAGAAAAAAAAAGAGTGTGACTAAGAGACGAAACTAATAACCTCCCCACCTATAGGGGGCGCTGCTGAACTGCAGTACAGTATGGACTGCATAAAACAGTGGATGAACCATGAGATCATGTGACCCCTCGGTTTGTGAAGACCGGTTTTGAAGCCTGCTTTTCTTTGTGCAGAGAGCAGCCATGTTGCTTTGGGACTTGAACCCAGAAACTAGACCCCGATATGTCAATCAAAGTTAGCTTTACTCTTGACTCCTTTAACTGAAGTCCGCCAAAATATCTGCAGAGTTGCTGTCAGACACTTACAGCAGGATATACTGTTGAACATGTCAACGGCAAAAATCAAAAATGTTAGTTGCTTCGCTGGGAATGGTAGCATGACGATTATGGATGAGGAAATGATAGCTGCTAGCTATTGGCTGAGCCAACTGTCAATCAGTCATATCAGAAATACATGTAATACTTTATATAAACTCTCCTGGTGTGGAAAAAAAAATCCCCCACTTCAGAGTTGTCATGGATGTGAAATCAAACAAATGCAACTCAAAAGGTTTTCTGAACCAGACTATCTCTATAAAGACTGATGAACCAGTTAATTTTGCAAATCTAGGTAATGTAGTATTGGGGGAAGGTGTGATGATGACGTGCTTGTGCAGCTGGGTTGGTAGATGCTCTTCTGTAATTAGGCATCCTGCATTCATAGACTGGTCCGAACCATTCTCGTGATTCATTCATACGACATCGTTAGTCATGTGACTTTTTCCCATCCGAAGCCAGCTTCGAAGCAGTGGCTCTTGCAAAAATGCAGCTGCGAGTTTGAAGAAGGGTTCGAGGCTTCGGTAGCAGAAGGTCATCACTGGTATGAGCCCACCAGCAGGTTGTGGAGTTCTTCGTTACGCTTCTGCAGTGCTGCTCAGCGAAAATAGGAGAAGAGGAAGAAAAGGTAATGAACTCAGAGCCAGAAATGAATTTCAGGGTCAAAGTGAGTTTTAAATGTTGGGTTCTACTTCAAATTAATTTAGGGTGTCAAATCTCTCTACTGCAGAGAGAGGCACATTGCATTAAAGTCAGATTTGTCCTTTCCGATGGTCACTAGCAGCTGCAGTGCAGATGTGAGCTGGGATTTTCTCACCTGCAGCTGGCAGAGGAGCTTGAGCACAGGTTTCCTCCATGTCCCTCCGATGGGAATTTGATATATTTCTGCTCTCTGTTCATTTTTTATTTCACAGATTTTAATGCATTTTTTAATTGTTTCTACTGAGTCATTTTGTGGCATTAAAATGCAACTGTATCAAGTGGATCAATAAGAGCCTTTTAAAATTCAATTATAGTTTTCTCTCTCTCTTATAGGTTTTTCTTTAAATCGTCCATCTCTCTGGATCTCTGCTCACCTCCATCTTAAACCCCTACACACCCACCTCTCCATTACCTCCTGGGATCCAGCTGTATTCCTTACAACTTCGGTTCTGTATTTACTGCTATAACATTACAGGTTATGTTTTGGAGATCTTTCTGAGTTTATCTCGCCGGATGGTTACAACAGAGTAGCCATCTTGACAGACCATGCACGCCTATTAACAGTAGTCCCCAAATTTGTTGGACAATGTTCCACCAGAGGGAAGAACACACTGAATCATGTCAACTCAAACTTAATGGATGCTCACAGAGCTGTGCCTCTTCCTCACCTGGGCCTCTGATCACCTGTCAATGAAGGCACAGCAATCCAGTAAAAAGACACATAAAACCCTTAGCTGGGGGAGCGTTCTCCTGACCCAGGTTATAGTCGACAAATGCACCAAGGCTCATACGAATCAAAAACCCTGAGACCTGCAAGATCCAGACCCTACAGCAGAAATGTGCCGCTGCCTTCAAGTCTGAGGATAGAGCAAAAGACAGCAGAGCCAGGCAGACTTGAGCTGCAAAGGAACAGGAAACTGGAGGACCATCTGCAGCACAACTCATGGCCAGTGTGTCAGGGAATACACAAATTCACCACACGTGGGACTCTGAGAGCAGATGCTTCCCTGGCAGAGGTGTTAAACCTCTTTTTTGCCTGGTTTGAGCCAGAGCAGATTCTTAACACCACATCATTCCCTGCGAAAACCCGAGAAAAGCTGCAGGATCTGATGGAGTGTGATGAAGTTCTTCAAGCTTGTGCTGACCAGCTCTCAGGCGTTCGTACCAGGATACTTAATCCATCTCTGGAACAAAGTGTTCTTCCATCCTGCCTCACGTCTGCCACCATCATCCCCAAAAATATAAAAGTCAACAGAGCAAATCACTCCAGAGGCAGAATATCTGCCAAGAGGTACAAATGTGTTGAGACTACTCGCTCTAAGAGATGGAGGAACAGTTTTAACCCATCAAGGCTGTCAAATCAGAACTCTGGTTTTTAAACTCCTTTAAATCAATTGATCTCTTAATACATGCACAATATTTTAGATTATTTTATCTTTTTTATTATATATCACTTATTTTATTGCTGAATTATATTCAATTCCTAATTTGTTCTGACTTGTGTGTGAATGCCTTACTGTGGATGCACTTTATCAGATCCACACCCCACTCCCACCACACACCCCTGCTCCCATCCCCCATGCTGTGCTATAACAATAAAGGCTTTAGTAAGTAGTACTTGCAGAGAAGCACAAGAGACATTCCAGCCCCGGTTAGCTATTCTAGAGGCTGGATTTTACTGTTTTTTGCTGATAGATTGTCATACGTTGTTAAAAGTTGAACTGTCAGGAGAGATCCAGGCCCGTACTACAGAATGTGTTTTGGGTAAACAATATAATTTCAGATTTACCTCTGGGTTTTCAGAGTCACAAAGACAAAGATGATTTAGTGGTAACTTATTCTGCACAACTAAAAGTCTCCAGGGGAGGTTTTACTTCAGACGAGAGATCATCACACATAAAAACTTTCCCAAAAGACCAATCCAATTCTTTCTCCTGCAAACCTCAAATGGTAAAAGCACAGGAAAAAAAATAAAGAACACGAAAAAGGCATTTGGGGTTTTTTTTAAGCCTGTTTAAACTGTTTTTCCTGACGAGCATTGTGGGATATCAACTTTCAGCAGAGACGGATCATTGGAGGAAACATGTGGACCTGCTGGTCTCGAAACAATTAGCAGTTATCATAAAATAGATCTATTAAAAACACTGGACTATCAAAACTTTTCCCTCCTATTTTCACCTGCTCCAGATTCAAACTTCATCTCCACATATCTATACAGCATTTTTGTGTATGTTGTTTATTTAATTTTGTATCATTTAAAGCCTGGATGACCTGAACTTTGACACTTGAAAGTATGTTGTTTTATCAGCTGAATTCTGATGTTATCTGATTCTGATTTTCCTCACAATTGTTTAACTTAGTCAGGATTGCAGCTGCAAGTCTCAAGTAAATGTCTGCATCATTACATCACATCATTTCTTCGTGCCTTAGTGATGGATGAAAAGCCAGAAAAGTCCTGAGAAGAACCAAATGAAAAGCCCAAACCTCATCTTTTCTTAAACCTACAAAATTTCCCCACTGCGGGATTAAAAAGGGTTTCTTTAAAAAAAAAAAAAAAAAAGTAGATTTGGTCCCTGAACCACAAAAACAGTGAAAACAGCATAAAACAACACAATATAAAACACAGCGTCTTGTTTTCATCACGACTCCAACATGACTCTCACTTCCACATATTGCATTGTTGTCACTGATAAAGATCACACTACATCACATATTGAAAATTAACACAGAAAACCAGGAACTTCCAAGAGGTTCACATACTTTTTCCTTACAATTGTAAATCAATAAGTTCTTCCCCATGTATACTTGAGCCTAAGCAGCCATCAACTTCTTTCAGCGATACCACACACTTACAACTGTTCATTTAGCTGGCAAAACTGAATAATTTGTCAAAAAGCTCTTTAATATTCTCCAATGAAAGAAGGAATGGAATTTCCTCCAAATTTCTCCGAATCAACTGGAGTCGGGTTTGACGTGACTTATAACGGGCGAGAGGGTGTATCAGATTGAAGAGGAGCACTTTAAGATGTACAACAGAATGGAAGGATTATCAGATAATAACAGACTGCAGAAGCAGGCCATGAAAGGGAGGCATGCAGGAAAGCACTGAGGGTTTCACAGGTTATCGCTATAAAAGTGAGAAGATGCAGTGTGGCACATCAGGCAGCGGCTGGCAGGGAAGGCTGTGCAGCAATTTAAATGTAGGATGCAGTGAGAAGGAATTAACAGGAGTACAGATGAAACTCTCGCTCAAGACAAATGATTGCCTCCGCCAGCAGATAATGATAGTCGAGATGCAGATAGACAGAAAAGTGCAGCTGAGAGCAGGAGATTGAATGTGTGTGCTTGGGTGAAACGGAGAGAGAGACAAGGACAAACTGGGTCCATATGCAGAAGTAACGAAGACAATCAAAAGGAGGAGGATGGAGCAGAGATGGAGAGGTGGAATCAGATTTGATCTTCTCCGCTGGTTAATTGTCTTGGGGGTCCGGCAGTCATGCAGTGAAATCATCCTTAAGTCCTGGGTTTGAATTTGGTCATAAGCATGTGATCCTTGTCGCTTCTCTGCTTATCTGTCATAACGAACGCAAGGGTGGGGGTGGTGAGCGACAGCTTGATGACCTTAGCGATATGGTGCTTTGCTTTAGCGTCAACCGACTTGACGCTAAAGCAAACGGACAGTGGAGAGAAAATGTCAGAACCACCAGGAGTGTTTTCTTATAAAACGATGCTTTACGCCACTTTTGAAGTTTACCATCTGGGTCATGTGCTGACAAAAATTTCATTCCAAGGCTCATAAATCTCTGGTCCGTGGGGAGAGGACTAATCTCAGAAAACACATAGCCTACCTCTGCAAAAGTAGATTGTTTTCTGAGGGGGTAGAAAAAAAACTAAGAAAACTTGTCAGCAGCAATAGGTTTGTGAGATTCAGCAACACAACTCAAAAGGTTTCAAGGGCTCAAAGATTGTGAATCATATCAGCCAAGTGAATCAAACACAGAGCTGCCAGGGCGAGCAATCAGCTCAAGACGAGCGCAATGGATTTTAATCAAGAAAAAGGCTGAAAGGCCGACAGCAGGTCACTTTGATCACTGCTTTGACTAAGCAAGTTTCTGCAGGTGTGAAGGGTGAAAACACATCTGCACTGGTTCTGCCTGACATAAAAGTGGAGAACCTGCAGATAGCCAAAGATGTGTGCAAGCTGCCCTCAGTCTCTAGAGCCAGTTAATGACCCTCAACCAAAGTCACTATTAGGTGAAACAAAAATGTAACTGTGTCAGATTAGTTTTGTTTCTGTGACCCACCGAGACCAACGCTGCAGAGTGGCGAGGCCTCTCCATGCACAGGAAGTTGACCCGTGTCAGCAGGCGCCCCATGTACAGAGGACGCAGTCCCCGGTACAGCCGGGCCAGGTTCAAGTCCCTGTCTATGACCCATTAATGTGCCCCCCGACCTCTCGCCCCCATTTCCTGTCCAGCAATTATCAAAGGCTTCTAGAGCCACAAAAAAATCAAAATAAAAGACTTGTTCTGGTCTACAGCTGTTTTGTCCAAATTAGAGAAAGACTGCCTTTAAAAACACAAAAAAAATCCTTCCAAATAAATGAAACAACACAATCTCAACACGGGTGCACAAAGCGAAATTTGGCCATTTTAAACCTTTAATTTTGAGACATTTTAACATTTCACAGAAAATATTATCAGGTTTTGAATTTAATCGCAGCAGCACAAGCTGCATCTCTGGATCCATATTTGCGCTTACTGACCACACAATCAAAATCAATCAGTGAGGTTTTTTTAGTTATGATGAGACATTTCATGAAGATCCCAAATATGAAAATGCTCTTGGCTTATTGTCTGATATTTTAAGGCTAAAACAAGGGACAAAAATTATTCTGCAGCTGAGGATTGTAGCGTGGAGCCGCAGTGGACAAAGATTAAATGACGATGACGCATGACTAGTAAAAAAAAAAAAAAAAAAAAAGTCAAGAAGATGGGAGAAAAGAGAAAGCAATTTAAAAGCCAGAGGTCAAATGAAGAGAAAATAAAATACAAGTAAGGCTAAATAAGCTGCCACCGAAGAGGAAAGCTCAAAAAATATGGGAGGAGAAAGAAAAGAGGAAAGTAAAACAACTTCAGGCAAACAGATAAGATGCAAGAGGGAATGATGCACGATAAGGCATTAAGAAGCAAGACGAGGAGGCGGAAAGACGATAAAAGAGGGAGCTGAGGAAATAAAAAGAACAAAATGAAAGGATACAAGGAAAATAGAGAGGTAGAGGGAGAATGAGATGAGACAGTGAGGAGGAAGAGAAAGTGAGATGAGGAAAGAGAGGAGCGTTTGTTGTTTTCACTGTGCATGAGTCATCGTCAGATCCTATTATGACTGAAGCAGCGTTACCGCTCTCGCCCACTGCTAACCTACGGCTACATGCCTTCTACACGCATCTCACACACACAAACACACACACACATAGGCTGCCACAACTATACTTATGAGGACACCACAAAATGCTGAGGTAACAGCTTTTTCTTTCAGGGTCCACAAAAGCACATAACAAGATTACAATAGAC
>JAOWBL010002515.1:0-13574 GCA_028564865.1 Zenarchopterus dispar | reverse complement strand
CTATCTATCTATCTATCTATCTATATATATATATATATATATATATATATATATATATATATATACTTGAATTCCTGAAAAAATTCAATGTTGTTAATTGCAAATTAAAAAAATAAGAAAGAATGAAATATCATATAATTATAGAGTTAAAACCCAACAAAACACTAAATGTAGATGTAATCCAGAAATTTGCAAAATTATTAAATGAAAATTGCATTAAAAGCGAAATGAATAGGGTTTTGGCTTGATGAATAAAATAAAATAAATATTTAAGCTCTAATATATTTTTTGTTTTGAATTAATTTTTTAGTTAGCATTTATATTTAATCAAATTAAATCAAACATACTTCTGCATTTTTATCAGCAAATTGAAGTAAGTTTTTGCAGCACAAAGACATTTCATGCTTTATCATATATTTTCACATTCAAGCTCCTTCATTAAAGAAATATATATTTTTTAAAAAATCAGAAGTAATCATCTGTAAATTTTTTTTAAATCCATCCTTTCTTGACGTGGACTTTACATCCTACAAGAAAAAAAAAAATCTCCCACAAATACAACAGAGACCCCTGGTGGCAGAGCTGCAGTATTACATCACCGTGTTACGAAACCAGTGAAACATTCACATTTGGTTATCTTGCCCCATCTGTTGGTTAAACACCGGAGCAGACTAGTTTACCACCTTTTTACTGAAGAAAAATAATAAATGGAAACAGCAAACCCAGTCTAATTTATTTTCTCCTGAAGAACAACATCAGCGTTTTGTCTCTGGAACCAACAAGCAAAAGTTCTCCAAAGAACAAGATCAAGTCACATAAACAGCTGCATGATACGAGCTAGTGCACAAACATTTTGTATACTTCATCTACTAAAACCATATATATTAAGAAAAAAAAAAGAAAGCCAGTCTGTCTTTGGTAGACTTTGAAATCTAAGTCCATTTCTGCACAAAATCATTTACAGTTAGCTGACGTTTTTTGTATTTCAGTGCATAGGTATATGCTTATTTTAAATGATAGTTTGACAAAGGATATCAGCAATGACAATGGTGTTTGAAGATATAAACTATTTACAAAGTTAACTCTGTTTTATCTCCTCAACACAAACTTCAACAGACACAAAGGTGCAGCAGCGCCCCCTGTGGACCTGCAGTTGAATTTTAAAAACCGCCTATACTGACCTTGTGCATCTCTGCCAGCAAGATGTCGTTCCCTCTGTTCGAGGTGAGGTGTGACTGTGGGAAGCCGGCGAGTAGGTTCAGTCTCACTATGACCGAGTCACACTTCTTCACCTCTGTGGTGTCTGCAGTCACACCAAAGCATATACTCAAAGTTCACAGGGGAGTGGGTTTAGAGGGGATGCCTACATTAATACTCCTTCAATGAACTCATACAACACTGGAAGACTCAAATTATAAACATACACATAAATATACATTCAGTGATATTTATTGCTCCGTATCAACACTGAGATATGAGCAGCACTGTATTATGAGTTAATTCAAGAATCACATTTCTGCAGCCTACAAACAGCAAAGTACCAGTTATTTGATTTCTAATGCATCATATTAATATAAATACAGCCTGGATAGGACTTCTTATTTAGTGTAACTCCTTAGGGATGTGTGATGGTTCAAATTCACACAAACTCCTGGGAAAGGGCAGCATGCTTCTGATGAGTGGCTAATCTAACGTTTTCATAGTCCACAACTTCCAAATAGTTACATATGTCACACATATATGAGGGTCAAAAATGTAATTAATCACAATTAATGTAAGAATTTGTCATATTAGGACTGCTATTACATATAAATCTATAATTACACTTTCATTGAAACTTAAAAGACCATATGAAGTTCCTTTGTTATATTCAGTGGAGGATTCAAACAGTTTTGTGACTAAATGTATCCATCTTTAGCTGATGACAGTATTCACTGCACAAAGTAAAAAAGATGTAGCCTTTTAAATGTGTAAAGTTAGAACATAACATCGGCTTCAGCTGGTTTACAGCTCATTTGGGGTTAGAAGTTCATCAGAGAGGGCATCGGTCCCTGGTTTTAGATTTAACTGTAGAGGTGAGCAAATTTCACGCCAAAGTAAGCGACACCGCAGCTTTGACACCCATGCATGGGAAACTCCAGAGAGGCTCACAGTTGCAGAAGGTATGAGAGCTTCAGCACCTCGTGCAACTCCTCAGCGCAGCTTAGCAATGGACACTCATTTTATTTTGGTGCTCAGTGCTCAGTGCTCTGACCAACCATGCTTCGATGTTGAAAACATTCAGCATTTTTGTTTTTCTAATGCCTGTGTATTCTTAATGCAAACTAGATTTGCCATCTTTGTTTCTCTAAGATCTTTGCATTGATATGACTGTGTTAGATGAAGCATAAACAGTGCTCAGTCACTTTATTATGACGCTGCAAACTGGGAATCTACTGTGATGATCACTACCCATAAGGTCGTGCACTGATTCCAGTACAGCCAGAAGGCAGCGAATGTCCTGTTGAGAAGGTGTGTAGACTTTGCTCTTTGCAAAACACCTTGTTTGGGTGCAAAACACCCAAGAAGTTCCCGCCAAAAGGCAAGAGAGGCAGACACGATTGCAAAAGTTGAAGTGCATGGATTCAAACTCCCAGGATTTAGAAAACCTTCACTGAAATATGTGCAGGTGCTTTTATGTCAAAATATAAAAAACAAAAAATGCTTGATCAGTTAACATGATGTTTCTGATGATAGTTATGCTTAACTCTTAGATAAAAACATGAGATAAGACATGTTTTAAACATCTACTTAAACATTTCACAGACTATTTTTGAATTTAAGCAATCCAGTTAACATTAAGTCCTATTCCAGCATGAATTAGACTACATTTACTAGAAGAAAAAAATCAAGCAACCAGAATAATGAAAAGTAGTCATAGTAATAGTGATAAAGCACTGTGAAATAAATTCTCCCAGAAGGTCTTTCATCCTAAAAGATAAGTAAGAATTTTAATCTTGTAACTGTTTTTGGACATTTTTCTACAGTAAGATACTCCCTCTCATTACTTTGCTTATTTGTTTAATATTGTTCAGTGTTGCACTAATGAGTTTAAAGGTGTTAACAAGTTTATATTCAGCTGAAAAGTTAAACTTATATGATGTTGAAGAAGCCCATGTTGTGATTTTTTTTTCAAGTTTATCCTGGACTTTTAAATTATTAATATTACTTTATGGGTTTAAATATTAATGTATGCAAGGACTGTGTGAGGCCCCAAAGAAGAAGACCCAATATTTGAAACTCAAATATAGTGCAAAGGAACTATAAGGCTTGGGAGATACACAGAGACTAAATAAGTAAATAAATAAAACACGCAGAAGTAACTCAAAATTGTACCTAATACAGGTTTTGAACAAATTAATTAACATTGCACACGCGATGTATCCATAAAACAATCTCACATAGTTTATGAGCTGCATTAAAGTATTTTAAAAAATACCAAGAATTAATTCAGATTCATTGTAAAGAGCATGAATCTGACCTGGGGTCATCATAAGGTTTATCTATATGTGGCACGTTTTTTTTTTGTTGTTGTTGTTGTTTTTTTAAGAAGCCAACTTAGAGATAACATCCATATGGGAATATACACTTGAAACCCTCTGTGTTTAGAGATTCTTGCTTGTCGAAGGTCATCTATAATTTCATCTAAATCTTTCAGGCTTCTGATTTGGTATCAAATAAACAAATAAACAACATCAAACAACTTAAAATGAGGTCTGGAGCGAATGTTGCCAGCTCCCCCTTCGGTCCCATGCCAACTTCAGCCTATCTTTCTGTTCTCCTGATTGATTTTACACCCTCCATGTGTCACTTTCCTGCACTTCAGGCGACACAGCACAGGAAGTTGGGTGTTTGTCACTTTGCACCCGTCCTGGGGTGGAATAAATCAGGCAAGCATGGGGGCAGATGCACCAATTAAAATTAAAACTGAGGGAAGAAAAAACAACTGCCACTACAGGCCCAGAGTATCATAGATTTAAGAAATAACATTATTAATAATGCAGTTATGTCTTATGAAGTTAATTATTGTCTCAGTAGGAGTGGCATAAATGAATAAGAAGCTTCAGAAACACTTTCAAGCAATCAAAGTGATATCTCCCCTGAAAAAGTTAAACTTTCTTCCTCAAGGTCAATAAACAGATAAGGAAGCAGAGAAAAACTCAATTTAATGCGTAACTGGATAATTTGTTTCTATCTGTACTAGCCAGACAACATAATAATAACGCAAGAAATTATACATATATGCCTCAGATAGCACCTTTTATTTAGTACATGCATGATCAACAAAATTCAAGAAAGGTAGACTGTTATAGGAATAATTTAGGCATTTACATTAGTGTTTGCTGTGAGAAATGAAGGTCTATGTACATGTATTTACAGGAATAAATTATAGGTATAAATATTTTCACATTTTGCAAAAGTTTCTTCAGCGTTTAGTTCTGCTCCTTTTCCACCTCTTCCTCTTCATCATCGCCCTCTTCATCGCTGCTGGAGTCTTCATAGGGGCAGATGGTCGCTTGGACCGGATAGTTGCGCAGGAGCATTTCTGCTTCCCGGTACAGATAATCGAAACACCTCGATTTCGGCCAGTATAATCTTTAAACAGAACACACGGAGGAGTGTGAGGTATTTCAAGGCAACTGACTGCATTATGAACACGTCTGATTTGATTAAAAGAGTTGTGTTTACTTCACTGGATGGACGACTTGCGGAGTTTTGGAATGTTTCGCATCAGAAAGCTCCTCTTGCAACGGATGAGTCTAAAAGTTTTAAAACAAAGAGATTTCGTTATAAAAAAAATCAACCCTTTGCTCATTTAGCAGTGCACAATCAATTTTCAAAATCCGTTAAACTCCTAATGTCGACGCTCACCGTCACAGCAGCAGTTTTGCTCTTATTTCCACTCCACGGTCTCCACAGACTGGACTGTTGGGTAGAACCGTCTCCAGCAAAATGAGGCTGTAATCCACTGTTGGTTGCATTGTTCTCCATGATGTCTCCTCTGGCTAGTCAGCTCTCTGTAAAGTCCCTTCAGGTTGTGATGCTAAAGGCAGGAACTTCCTATTTATCAGGGCCCGGTAGCCCGTGCCAAATTGCGCTTTGACGCGTCTCCAAGTGTTTCCATGCGCCACGGTGTTGAGGTGAGAAGTCACACTTCAGCAAACAACGACCATCTGGTCAGTTTTGTCTTCATTTTGAATCCATCTCCGAGTTAAAGACATCTCAGCACTTTGGATCAGCTCAAAACAAACAAGTGTAGAGAACAATGTGCTCGAATAAAATAACATACAAACAAATAAAAAGTATATATGTATTTATGTTTATATCATCAGGTGAACTTAAAGACCACCTCTAGGGGGGTCCTACATGTGTGTCTAATTTAAAATCAACATTTGCTTTTGTTGACTAAACTTTTGTCACAATGAAATCTTGATCCCATTAACCTTTCTTTATCTTAGTGTACCCATTTGGGTGTGAGGTGTGAGGAAACACGTGCCTCATCACTCAGCGGGCGCAGTCTGCAGCAAGAGTCGTGGGTGATTCGGGGGGGAGGGATGACACGCGCCAGCCTTTTGTGTACATAACAGAAGGATAGAGGTTGGTAGTTACACCTCGGCAGATGCATCACAGTCCCATATGTTGGATTCCAGTGATACTGCATCACACAAGGGCAATCCTTCCAGACGAACCAGAAGAAAAGTGCTGATCATTTCTGCTCATTAACGTCAGAAATGTGTAGACGAGCGTTTTCATCAGCCATAAAGCCTACCAGCAGGGGGGAGTGTGGGCCCGCCTGCTGGTGCGCTGTAAGACATCATGGAAACACATTTCTATTTGACACATCACAGCAGTGATGCCCTGAGCTCAGTGGACTCCACCACTAGGTGTGCCTGTTGTCATTCCGCTTCATCCTGAGCTCATGGGTGCCTCATTTGCAAGTATCATTTCGGGCTGATGTGAGAGAGTGCTAAAAGGCGAGCCATGCGTGACCAGCATTCAGTTTCTTTTGCCCGTAGCTCCATCAGCACCACAAAACCCGAGGACAGACCTTCAGAGTCTGTCACTAATAAGGGCTGCACAGACCTCCACCTCACCCTCAGTCCATTCTTCCAACTTCAGAGCTAATTGGACACGCTGTGCTCTGCCACTGGCGTTGTGTGTGTGTGTGCGTGTGTGTGTGTGTGTGTGTGTGTGTGTGTGAGTGTGTTTGTCATTCACTCTTTTGCTGTGCTGTAAATATTCATCCCCATGTCCACAAAAGCTCAAAAGTTGAGATGCTGTGTAAAATGTAAATAAAACCTAGTGCATCACTTACATCTCTTATACTCACAGTGATTTTATGTGTTTAATTGCGTTCACATTTAATTGAAGTATAAATATTTTATTGTATATACAGTATGGTTACGGGGTGATAGAAATGTCCCTGCTCTTTTAAAAGTGCTGCTAGCATGAAACATT
This sequence comes from Zenarchopterus dispar, assembly GCA_028564865.1. Lineage (NCBI taxonomy): Eukaryota > Metazoa > Chordata > Actinopteri > Beloniformes > Zenarchopteridae > Zenarchopterus > Zenarchopterus dispar. The sequence goes on along the minus strand of JAOWBL010002515.1, from coordinate 7,076 downwards.
GTTATTTTATGATTCGTTTTGGAGTTCGTATAAATCAATTCATGTTCAAGGTATTGTCCTGTTTAGGACAACTTATAAACTGCTTTATCTCTGTTTATATCTTATATTTGTTGGACAATTCAGGTTTTAAATTGTTTTTAAAAAGTTAATAATTAGCTTCAACTAAATCCAATAATGACTGAAGTGTCCCAGATGATGTTATTCCAGAAATCTGACAGGAAATTGCCTCTCTAGGGTCATCTGACCTGTCCAGTCTGAGAAATTTAACCAAACTTGGGGCATGGGGGATGGGGTGCACGATTGTTCATTTCAAGCAGCTGTTTTGTGAAGTTTTTTAAAAAAAATACTTATATTATTCTTTTCTCTCATTGTTCTCTTAGTATGTTATTGTGGAGTATCTTATGATTTTTACCTGAATTTTATACTTTACCTCTCAAAAGTGCTCAATAATTTCATACTTTCTTAACACTTTACTGGAGATTCCCGGGAAAACCCACACGAGCAAATTCCACACGGAAGCTCAGATTTGAACTGGAAAACTTCCAGTCGGTTTTTTATTTCTCCCTACTTCTTCGAGTTATTACTTAATTCAAGTCAGTGTAATGTTGGCATCATGTTTCAAAATCTGAAAGATGGGCAAGAAAACACTGGGGGAAAATGTACAAACTATCCTGCAGATTGACAAATGGAAGCTGCATGCCTGAGCTGAAGAGGAGGACCATCTGTCCTCCTCCAATTAGCGTACATAGTCAGAAGCCAGCATGTGTGATGGCATGGGGTAAGTTCACCATCTGTAAAACACCATTATTGCCGAGCAACATATGCAGCTTATGGACCAACTCCTGTGACCATCTAAAAGACATCTTCTCGAGAGTAGCTCCTTTTCATTTCAGCCAAACAAGGTTTCTCCATGTATTACAGAGAGGTGGCTGTGTAGTATCAGAGTTTGGGTGTCAAAATAACCTCCCTACAGACCAGATCTGTCGTCTGCAGAAACCTCTGAACATAACAAGCAGACATTTGGGTTTTTTTACTTTATATGTAGAATCTTAACATTTTTAGTCACTGGGCCTATATATACAAAATGTGACATTTAGAGTCACGACATTTAGAGTCATGATCACTCAGTGAGCAGATTTTTGAAAAACACAGATTCACTTATTTATAGTTTTTTTTAAAAAAAAATACATTAAGACTAGACCAACATTTTAATGAGATTTTCCTCAGTGTTGGTCTTCAAAAAAAGACCCTCTCCTTGTGTGGTGTGAATCTCGTCATGACAGCTTTTCAAAAACATGGAGTTCATTCTGACAGAACAGTGTGAAATATGCCGAGAGAGAGAATGAGAGAAGAATACAAAAGAAGCAGCAAATGTGAGGTTTCTGTGTGCCGACTATATGAAACACAACTGAAAGTCTCTGTGAGAGCACAAGGCACAACCAGGCACATCGGCAGTAATGGACAAAATAGAAGACAGACTCATTGCACAGACAATTCAGGATAAAGCCATTTTCCGCTATTGGGCTGAATCCATTAAGCATAAATTAGTAATAAAGGCTGAAATAGAGAAAAAAGAAGAGCAGATGAGCTGCTAGAACATGTTAAGATTAGTGTGTAGAAGTGAGGCTTGCAATCATAGTCAGGAAGATTTATGCAACGTTACAAGACATTCTGCCATTTTCTTTTTGTTTTGTTTTTTTAATTGCTGCAACAATCTGAAAGCCTAAACCCACCATCTGGTATTTACCAAAAGCACTTCTCCTAAAAAGAACCTAATTTAATATTCTACTTTTATCTCATCCATATCTCTTTTTTCCTTTCTTCTTGTATTTATATTCTTACCAGGTTACATCGTCATTGCAGATGCTTTTGCACTTCTCTTTCACAAATTCCTAAATTCTTTTCACCATTAAAAAAACATTAGTAATAAAATACTTCTTCATGGCAACAACAGTCTGAAATGAATCATTTTGAGGATCTTTTTAAAAAAATAAATGTTAAGAACATGATACAAATAAAGAAATAAATATTTGTTTATAATCTGTTTTTGCTTCCCACTGTAACTGTGAAGTACATCTTTATCTTTTATTGCAGTCATGGATTCATGCTTTTGTCATTAATTTTAAAGTCCGTAGCTCAAAAGTTCAAAGTGGTTGACCTTGATGATTTTGGAAAAGCCTACATGTCTGTTTGCATATATAAAAAATGTTTATCTATAGATTTGCATTCTCTCACTTACTAAAAGAAATGTATTGCACTAACCAAAGAATAATCTCTGCAATAAAAAAAACTTTTTTTCTAAACACTCTTTATTTTATTTTTTCAAAATGCTTAGCCTAATCATAGTAATTTAGGAAAAAATTTTGTTTTTCTCTTCTTGTGCATGCTGTCTCTTCAAAGTGATTTACTGCAGGAAACCTGCAAAGCTTATAAATGCATCTGCAGAAATTAAAGCCTGCATTTACTTGGTACTGATTAGAAAAATATTATCATATGACTTAATCTCTCTCTCTCTCTCTCTCTCTCCCTCTCTCTATCTCTCTCCCACACACACACACACACACACACACACACACACACACACACACACACACACACACACACACACACACAGTGTGTAATTGTCTTAACAAATGTACATTCATAATAAAATTGCACACAGGAACAGATCTGGAACAGGCTCCAACAGACCCCCATGACCCTGAATATGAAAATGGATGGATGGGTGGATGGATGGATGGATGGATGGATGAAAATGAGAACAGGAACCTTCTTCTTTCAGCTGCTTCACCCAAGTCCCCACCAAAATTTAAATTTCATTTGTTGTGAATTTTACACAAAAATAATCTATGATTCTTCTTAAGTTGTATCATCTTTGGTGTCAAGGATAGACCACCTCCATCTTTTTGATCAGATGTCCCACCACTTCTGCGACACCAACTTCTGATGTCATGAAATGTCCACCCCTCCATGTTCAGTTTTGTGGAAGTGAATGACTTTTGCGGCTTCTAATTTTATCAGCGGAACTTTTACAAGCTTCAAAACTGGAAGTTGAGAGTTGGAAACTCACTTAAGATTCTGAAATTAATTGTCTTGTCTAAAATTAATTGTCTAAAACATGAAATTAATTGTCTTGTTTTTATTTATGCTCCACAAATTGTCAGACCTGCGCAGGCCTAAATCAAACAAATGAATTCACGAAATGAATGTGTAGGGCGAGGTAAAGAAGCAGAAAAAGGGACATCTGGTGGCTAATGTGAAATTCTTTGAGGACACAGGACAACAATCATTTTGTGATTTAACAACAAAATAAACTCCAACCTCAGTTAAGATTTTGTTCTTTTCTTCTTTTAATAACTATGATTTCAAGTGGAATCCTTTGTCAATCCTTTGCTTGGACAGAATCCAGCATTCATTGAATGAGACCAAAGAAAAGTAAATGTATGTGTTTTATAAAAAAAATAAAAATAACTTATTTTGAAATCATAGACTCCCATACAAGTGGAAAATAAGAAAACCAAATGATAGAAAAAGAGACCAGCCAGCATGCCAGATGGGTTTAGTTGAGTCCAGCAGGTTCTAAGAGATTGAAAGAAGCAAAGGCCTCAAAGGGAGAGAAAATATATTCTATTTCATAATGCCAATGGTGCCTTCATCGCAGAAAGACGTGGATGTGAACTGAAAATGAAAAATCTGCAAAAGAAACTGTAAACAACTGCCACAGAGGAAAGTTGAACCACTTAAACACTATCTGCATTCTGATCTTACCAAGGCTGAAGAGAATGGGTTAAATAGAAGCTTTCTTCTGTTAATCGATGTGGAAAATTATTTGATGCTTCTCAACAGGGAAGATCTGGAGTTTGATTATAGTTCTGAATGATGGGGCTTTGCCATGGAGATCCATTACCTCTACTGAGTACTAACCAGAAATTGTCCTGGCAGATGCTGTCTCCATCCAAACCATATCCAAAGACAAGAAACCAAGGAGTAGCAGTAAAATGAGATCCTTTGTGCTGCCTTAATTGAAAAAAGTCTTCTTGTGGTAGCTATGTGTCAAAGACTTTCTTCTATTGACAATCCACATTTTTAAAATGTTTTATAACAAAACATTAACTTGCAGGTCACAATGGGAAGACTTGTGTGCATTAATGGCTTTAAGGATAAAAAATGTTGAATTCCTGATAGAGCAAAAAAGATGTCTACTTAAAACATTTCTTCCAGCTTTGTTCATTCAGCATTTTTCCTGATATTTAGTTGAAAAAATCACTGCTGCACAATGTCGCAGATTCGATTTACTAATTTACTTTAGTCTGTTGGTTTTATTGGGAAATTTGTGCCTATCAGGGTGAAGCAGTGGAAGATGCAGTTGACTTTGAAAAGGAGTTTTTCAGAACTAGTTGCCTTTCATTCAATCCCAAAAAGATAAATACGTAGATAAAAGAAGCTGTGGCTGTCTTTGACAAACAGTCTCCGTTGACTCTCCCACTGTCTGTCACCCACAAAGAGTGACACGTGCACACACCTAATCTCTTCTCTCTGTTTTTGTTTGGTTTCACATTAGAAACCAAACAAAGATACCTTCAGTGCATTTGTAAGTCATACTAGTGCTCCTAGCTGTGAAACAGAAATATGTCTCTAAAAAGGTTACAAAATGCTACTAAATGGTTGCGGTCTGGACTCCTGATGGATGCTGAAAGCCAATTTGCCAGACTTTGAAAAGTGCTCCCTAATGCATGCCCCACTTTATTGTGTATTTCACTTTTAGTGAAAGTCCCACAGAGTTCATTATGCTCTGCTCTATAAGCAGTGAAGGAAGGAGTATCATACGTTCCCTGATAAAACCTTCAGTGATATCACAGATTGTGATTATGGAGAACTGTTGAACTGCTTTACATCACTTTCACACTGGCTTCGGTTTCTGAATGGGAGGCTTTTCTCATCATCCGCTGCTGGAGATGGGATGACAACTTATTAGTTGTTGGCATAATTATGCTGGATAATTTCATTTTAGATGATAATCATGCTGTATTTGTATCTGTAAATAAAGACTCTCACATAATAGCACTGTGCAATGTTTTTTTCTTTGATTGGGATTTTCAGCACTTTGATGTAAATCATGCGACCACAACTCATTTGAACCATTTGGACCAGAAATATTTTGCTACGAGTACGTTTGATGAAATTGGGGATTACAAGAAAAAAACATAAATGGCAGCAGGTGAATTCAGGTCTTGTTGGCTTATTACGCCAATGGAGAAGTCTGACTGGAGGGTTTTCTTTTAATCTCTGTTTCTATGACTACGGTGCATGTTAAAGAAAAACAAACAAAAAGGCAAGTAGCATCCATTGTTTATGTGTTTCTTTTTTTCTTTATTTTTCTTTTATTGCATTATTCTGTGTTTTCTCCTTGCATGGTGCTGGCCATTTGCAAACAACAATGAATGCACATTACCCTGAGGTCAGCTCTGCTATTTTTTTCAGTCAAAGGTTATTGTGTCGCGCAACAGTGGAAGGGAGACACATTAGCTGAAGGGGCTGAGAAGATGGTCAGTGTTTCCTGTCGGGTGGGTTTACCCTGAACTCCCGCTAGTGGAAATGCGCCCTAAGTCTTAAATGTTACTTAAATCATTATATTTGTGCAAGACTTGCCGCAACTCACTGCAAGATCTTCATCACAGCTTTAACTATAAAGTGCAGCTAGTAATGGAGGACCTCACTGCAGCATTTAACACTGTTGATCACTCAGTCCTCCTGAAACATTTAGATCAACAGGTTATCCTGCAGGGACTTGTTTAGCAGTGGTTCAGATCCTATTTAACAAACAGCATTTTCTTCATTCTGATTCTTGGCCTCTCCTCTTCCTCAGCACCTTTGACTTCTGGTGTGCCACAGAGATCCATTTTGAGCCCATCCTCATTTCATCATACATGCTGCCATTGGGGTCGATGATTTCCCATCATAATGACTCCTTTCCTCTGTATGCTGATGAGCTGCAAATCTATCTGCCAATCAGGCCTAGTTTATTAAGGGCCCTAGAATTCATCCACAGACGCCAAGATGAGATGAGACGAGACTCTGGCTGTCTCAAAGATGCCTCTGTTTAAATGAAAAGGTGAATGAATAATACTGAATGCATAGTATTTACCCCTTCCAAACCCTCTGGTAGCACAGTATCTTCACTAGTCCCAGGTGAAAAATCTGGGTGTGCCTTTTGATAACAAAAGAATTGATGAACAGATCAATTCTGTTGTCAAGGCGAGCTTCTGGCAGCTTCAACTCCTCGCAAAAGTCAAGCCGTTCCATACCCGTGGTGACTGGAGAAAGTCATTCACGCTTTCATTAGTTCCCGGCTTGATTATAGTCATGCTTTTTATTTTGGTATCAACCAAACTTTGATGCATTGTTTGCAATTTGTTTAGAATGCTGCTGCTCAGCTGCTTACAAGAACTTGGAACCATGACCACATCATTCCTGTCCTATATTCTTTACACTGGCTCCCAGTTGAATTTGAATGCATTTTAAGCTCTTGTTGTTGTTGTTGTTGTTGTTTTGTGCTATAATTGACCTTTCTCTTTCATAGCCTATGCAATGTCTTAAGCTTCCATCAACCTAGGAGAATATCATGTTCACCAGGCCAACACTTGTTAGAGGTTCCACAGACGAGGGTGAAAAAGAGGGGTGATCATTCTTTCGCAGTAGCGGGTCCACAATCCTGGAACACGCTGACCCCTGCGTCATGGACCCTCACTGACCTGCCTCTGTTCAAAGTCAGACGAAAGACACACCCATTAAAAATGGCATTTCTAACAGGTGTAAAAATAGCATTGAGCACATAACAGCACTTTTTACATTTTCATGTTTTATTGGTATTTTTGTTGGAATAATTTCACTTTCTAAGTTTTTATGTGATTTATGATCTTTTTAAAGTGCATGTTTTTTATTTAATTTTAGTTGTGAAGCAGTTTGGTCAAAACTGGTTCATTTTAAAAGTACTACAACTGAAGATTGATTGATTGATTGATTGATTGATTGATTGATTGATTGATTGATTGATTGATTGATTGATTGATTGATTG
>JAOWBL010002514.1:0-13575 GCA_028564865.1 Zenarchopterus dispar | reverse complement strand
GTTTTTGTTGGATCAGTGTTTGTGTTGCTCTTTTGTTTTATTAAGGCATTTTTGTTTTGCACTCCAGCTATCCTCCTGATGCGTGGGGTTACCAGCTTTGGTTGTGAGGCTGCAGGTATGGCCATCACAGAACCAAAGAGACAAACAATGCAAAACAAATAAGAAATCACAGACAACGATAATACTTGAATAGGAAGTGAAGTAAAATCAGATAAACATGAGTGAACAGGAGTAAAGGAAAGCAAGAGTAAAACTTAACCAAACAGGAGAATCAGAAGGAAAAAAAAAAAATTAAAAAGCCATGATCAAAACCATGAAAAGAGTGTATAGAGACTAAAATTCTTTTTCACTTTTAAAACATGTACTTCTTTTAATCTCAGACAGAACTGAAATTAAATAAATCATTGAAAAACACGTTAAGCTTCACTTCACAGTTTGGATGTGTTTGAAGCGACAAGAAAATGTTATCTTTTATGTACTTTTGAATTATTTTTCTGTTGGCCTTGTGACATAAAAGCAAGACCTGGAGAAAAAAAGTTCTTCCCTTTGGGATGTATTCATTAGAACTTATTCACGGATTTATAAACATTGAGATGTGTCATTTTTGGTAAAAAAAAAAAAAAACAAAAAACAAAATTCTGGATGTCTCAGAATTTCAACAAATGAGAAAACATGTCTCTAAGAGAGACTTTATCATGGCATAGACCTCATGTCAAAGAAAATGTCATCTCATTTTGTTTGACAGCCAGCAGAACTTATTCAACTTAACGTGAATGAAGCATCTTTATGTAGGTCTTCACTTGGAACTGTTACTAGGCATTAATTTCAAACAGCATATTACAAAACAGGATTTATAAAAAAATTATAATCTGAAGGGGAAAAAAAGAGCAAAACATCTTCAGTAATTGCTCCTTGCTTCTTTGCTAAATTAAGTACCTCATTAATGAGAAATGTAGACCTGTTTTTAGTTTTAAAGCTAATTAGTGTTAGTTTGTTATTTTGTACAAACCTCTTTGGAGGGATGTTGATGACATGAGGCAGAAGATGCTGAATTGACGTTGCTGTAACCTTTGGGAATTGTATTTACTGGGGCCTAAAACAATACATGATATAATCTATGATAATTGAAAAACAAGGTTTAGATTAACCATTTTACAGGCATTATTGGGAAATACACTAATTATAGCATAACTTTTTCGATTGTCTTTTTTGCATGTAAGTATGGAAATTGATATTCCACGGTACTAATGTGTATGAAGAGTATGCTCCTTCATAGTTTCATTCTCAAGTTGAATAAACAATAAGTCAGTGAAGTATGTGGTTTGAACAGCCGATGTCATTTTGTTCAGATAGGTGTGTCCTAGAATAAGTGAGAAGATACATGCACACCATTTTACCCTTGTTTATAGTATTAACATTCAAATGAGTCCAAATCAGCTTCACACTGTGACTAAATCAGGTCACATTGGGAGGAAAGCAAATGGCAAAGAAAGAAAGATCGAAACAAACTGTTCGCCCACAGTGCTTGGTGAAAGAGAAACCCATTCATGGCTGCATTAATCATGGGGTGCACTGACGAATAGCTCAGAGAGTGAGAAAGAGACTGAGACAGAGAGAGGCTTTGACACAGCCTTGTTGGTGAGCTAGATCTGTCTGAATGCCAGCTATCTGTTTTCACTTCCGAGCTGGTCAATATAGCTTGTTTATGTTTTCAGTGTACCTGGTATGCATTTTGTTAGTTGTTCTCCATTCTTTAACATCTTTTAATTTCCTTAAGTGTTTGAACATGTCTTTGTCCTGGCAATTCAGGAGTTTTCCGTCACATCCTTTTCTATTAGTGTTTATTAGATCTGTGAACAGTGTTTTTTTATGTGACAATATTTTCTAGGTCAAAGTTCCCTAAGACCCATAGACGATCACCAAACTGATTAAAAGTTCGCTGTACGAGTAAAGTAAACCAAGTATAACATTTTCCCAAAGTTGTTAAGTGCCCATTTAAGTAAAAGTTAAAGTATATTGTATTTTGCAGTATTCCATCAGTGTGGTTGTGTATCCCAATCCCTAATATTATTCTGTATCTATTGTGGTACAGTGCAACTGGGTGCAAGGATATAGAAAAAATTGAACATACAACAAACATAACTGCAAGCAGCAGTCCTGGCTACTGCATTAGATTATAACCACGTAAATAGATTGCACATAAATACACAGAGGACATGAATTTACCTGGCTTGTTAACATGAAAAAACCCCACATACAAATACTACACTGTTTAGTTGAATATAGTCATATTTACAGTTAGAGATGTTGTTTTGTTACTCATAGTTGTATTCTTGTCTCATCTGCTTCCACTGAAGTATTCTTGTGGATCGAGAAGGACATATTCCTTTTACTTACGCCTTTAGTCTTGACCTTGAATGTTTAAGTGGTAGCCATTTCCATGACATTTTAATCAGTTAAACACTTATTGATTTTCTGACGTTTTGTTTTTAAAGAACAATGCATTTGTAGTGGTGAGTCATCATTAGTCAATCTTTCTTAGTCATTAGTCCCAACTTGCTGAGTGAGAGTTTACTTTTAGATGTTTTCGTGAAACTCCTAATAGTATGTGACTGCAGTAAATTTTTTTAACGAATAAAAACTAAAAATGAAGCTCAAACTGGAAGAATAGAAACCCCAGAATTTCAGCTAGCAGATTGAACGGTTTGCGTTGTTGTTGGTTATGTTGTGTGAATGGGTTAGTGCTAGCAGATGTTTGACCTTTATGTATTCATTTTATCTCCTACTGCATTGCAAATCGTAAGATGAGTCCTTTTTTCCTCAGTGTGCTGTCAGAAACAGAATGTCATCTCTTACTTCTAGATGCATTCACCAACCTTGCTCATTAACTACTATCTGTGTTTGAGAGGCTGCATGACATTAGCATCTAGATGTGCAGACAGCCTCACCTACTGCCATCATTGTTGAAATGTGCAGACAAATTCACATCTGACGCGCCCCATATATTTCTTTTCTTTTGCAATGGCTGATTGCCGCTATTTCATGAAGCAATTTTGTGGAAGATGCAGAGGTAAATGCGTTTCCCATAATACAACCTGGTGTTGTTATTCGAAGCATGATCATCAGGGCAGCCTCTGGGCTGTTATTTCTGAGGCCTGGCATGCTTGATGATTGACAGCACAGATTATTATTCATAATTTGTGTGATAAAGCTGAAGAAATTCAACCAGATGCTGGTTTTATCTACAGTATCAGTCTTGCTCAATATGAGGAATATGAAAAAAGGAGATCATGCAGGCAATACTGAATAAAGAGCAAGATGCTAGAGGGTTGATCGAGATTTGAAAAGTGCATTCTTCATCAGAATTAATGTTCTGTTTTTGCACTTTTAAAGGAGGCTTAAGTGATCTTGAGCTGCAGTGAAGCTTAATAGGTACTTGCTTTTTTCAGTGAGAACAGCAGTATTAGCAATCTTTTCACTTCACAAAGCAGCTTAAGTTATTGTTTATATCATAATACTAATACATAATATTTCAGACATATCTAATACATGCTTAGATATTTCTGAAATATAACTCTTATTAACAGAGGTGCTGCTGCAAATGGGGGGAGGTAACTGTGAGAACAAGTTCAGGAAAAGAGCTTATTCTAGTTTCTGCTTCCCTGTGAAACTGAAAAGAGCGAACTGTATTATTCCACACACTGGTTTAGGTTCAATTAGACTCCATCTAATTATTGAGACCTGAAATTATTTATTTTAAATGAAGGGAATTCTCTAAACTAGGATATGCACATTGTGAAGGGTATTGCTTGTGCCCTTAACTATAAGTCCTTTGCTGTCCTAGTTTTACCTCATAAAGCATTTGACTTTTGACTTGATGGTATAAAATGAGCCGTTTGTCCCCCGTCCTCTCTTTGTCCTCTGCTCGTTGAGCTATATCAGTTGGCATACAGTTTACAATCACAGCACTATTCTAATATCAACCCACTTGTGAGTAAGACATTGCCACTCTAACCTGAACATTGTTATGCTTGGCTTTAACAGTAATCAAATTAAGCATCCAGAACTTAATTGCCTTATGTATAAATTTATTGCACAATGTCTCATCACAGATTTAGCAGCATCTGTTAACAAACACATTGATGTTTTAAACATATGCCTTCTACTCCTGCCAAGTTGTTATAGGACAGGATGACTGTGGGAAAAAAGAAAAAATACCTCTGAGGCAAATAGTTAATCTGCTGTTACATCAACAGGCGATACATTTTCCTCCTTTTCATTTGGCTCTTAATTTTAAATCTAGATTAGCATATTGCATTGGACTGAGATCAAGCAAAGCTAGTCAACAAATTAAAAACTTGACAACCTAAATAATCATTTGGAAATGCCACAAATATAAACACAAATACATAAACTCATAACACTCTATTCGTTTCTATTTTATTTTCAAAGGAGGGCTACTCATATATGAAAAAAAGTGATTCTCATAATTATTTTTGATCAGCACTTAAATCACAATTATTTCAAATGATTATCCACTGACTTTTGAAAGATGTTACATTTATTGAACTCAGCAAAAAATGTTGAAATGGTCCGCTGTGCACTTAAATGGAGGACAACATAAAATTTGTGGAGTGAGTAGTTTTTATTTACTATATTAATTGCATTTCAAACCAGTATTTTCTCTATTGGTCAAGCTCCTTAATCAATACCTCAAAGGATTTCAGCAGGAAACACCAGTACCTCAATATTACTTAAATAAATAACTACATTACCAAAAAAATCAAGAAAGGAATCACAAATTAAGAATGCATTACAGGGTATTGTTTATACTAGATAACATTGTTTTTATGGCTGTTCAGAGTCAAAATCGAAATTGTGTTTAAAATTCAATTAGCTTCACATCCCTAGCCAAAGGAAAAGAATATGAACACATGGTAGCTGTGCTACAGCCGCAGCCGTTCCACCGCCGAAAGCTTGTTGGTGTGAATAGACAACCTTAGCTGCGAGGTGGTCATTTAGCAATGCATATGAAACACACAGTACATGCCACATTGTCAAAATTAACCTGGCATAATCAACTACTTGAAAATTGGAGAGTCCTGGAACAAAGCCAAAGTTGTATTTCTGCAGATTAATACTTGTTGGAAAGCTTTTGTTGAATTATAACAAAAAAAATGAGTTACTGTTCACACATGTGTATCAATGTCTAGCCAATATAAAAAGAACCTTGCAGATGATATTGTTGAACTAAAGCTTTTGTTGTTCATCTTTTGTCCTGTATGAATGTTGTGTTCTCAATGACAGGAAAAATATTCAGAATAGAAAACTGCAAGTTTTCAAAAGTATATTTTAATTTTCTGTGGGATAAGCAGTTCGCCATGAATATATCATCTGAGGACAATAAAAATGCTGGTGTCTCATCTTAAATGCAGAGGTGCAGACTGGAAGGGTATAGCCCTCTCCAGAGATCATACACCCTCACAGTCAGCCAAATCCTTCAATGAATTAATGCTTACATTAGAGGAAGCTCCAAGTAAAATCTAATATTAGTCTTTGTGAGGGTAATCAGTTAGATTGGGGTTGATAGCAGATTGTGATTCTTTGTTTTATTTAGGTTGTGAGACTAACCTCTTATTTCCATGATAATCCAATTTCAGGCATGAGATATGCAATATTAATGGTCTCATCAATCATTTAAAGGGGTGACATTTAGTCAGTAGACCATGGGAGCCATTTATTGTTTGTTTCTGTCAATTGGAATTTGTGGGAGTTATCCTACCTTCACCAAGATCTTACTGCAGTGAGGTAGGTGTGATATGGACACTTCTAAAAGGTAACAAAAGCGTTTAATCATTCCAGGGTGGTGAGGTGATTATACACTGATCATTACCTTTGCTCTGTTCTTATTTGCCCATAAATATCTTTGCATTAACCTGAATTTATGCCAGGTGCAATCTTAAATTAGGTTTTACCTAATGATGAAATCTATTATCAGGGCGTTCAGTAAATGGGAACTTCAATCAAAAGTTAAGACAATATTTGGACTATATGATAAGAACATCGCAGACAGGTCTGTTCCCTCAACCAGTGGAGTGACAAATATTGTAGAATAACAGAATAACAGTGGAATAAATTTATTCCACTGTCATTCTGTAATTCTAATAAATGAATAAATTTAAGCAGTCAATATACAGACATTGTTCTTTAATGTAAATTCTCCTCATGCTATTTAGACATACATGTACTTGTGAAAGTCACAGTGTGAAAGCCACGGTCCGTGTGCATTATTTGTCACTTTGGCAAAACTTGACAGTAAATTAAGTGTGGTATATTAAAAAAAGTTTTTGTAGATTCATCGTTTTCTCAAAACATGTCATGTATTCATACAATTCTTACTGAGGTGCCATGCAGACACTTGCAGGAAAACAGTATGGATGTAGCTGAAAATATTTTTTCTACATGGTTACACATATTGAGCAGTTCTTGCTATACTCCAAAGCACATGACAGTAGCAATGCAGTTGTTTTCAATACTAGAAAAGTTGTATTCTGGAGTAAACAGTTTTGAACAGTGCTGTCATTGATTTATTTATACACTGGAAATTGCTGAACAGCTAATCAGAAGACAGATTACCCACTATTGCTGTATCTGTTTGTTAACATTATTATTTCAGTTCAGGCTTGTGGTATGTTAAAAGTCATACACATGCAGTAGTTGTGAAAAAGAGTGTACGCCCTATTTCAGTTCTTCATTCAGAAGAGGTTCACTAAATATAAGAGTTTCATGTACTTTTAAATTTTGGTTCAGTAGGCTTTTTAAGAAGGCCAGCAGAGAGGTTCTGCAGGTAAACAATAACCTCCAAAACAGAATGCCAGTTTGATCTTACATGCTAGCGTTTGAGAAGTGTATTGGTGAATTCAGCCTTGGCTGAGATGATTTTAACAGACAAATACTAATGACCAACTTAATAGAGGCAGATTTCAAATAAATGGAAGAATAATTTGAACAACAACAATATGGCCAAATTGGATTTTCTTTTGAAAAACTGTAATTAACCCCATTCAAAATAATTGTTTTTTGTTTGTTTTAATCGAACAAAAAATACCAAAACATAAATAAAGAACATAAAGAACATAATGAACATAAATAACTATAGTCTACTGTAGCACTAGTTTAGTACAGATGAATACTGTTCAATTTCAAGAGTTTTTAAAAAATGTTGGATTAAGACTGACACCTGGCTTTCACCTGAAGAAAGCTAGGATAGGCTCCAGAAGACCCCTGAGACCCCAAATAGGAATAGAGGGGTATAAATGATAGATTGATGATGTTTGTTCTCCCAAAATTTTGATCTTTCTTCCTCAGTACCTTACTTTTTTCTTGCAGTAATTGCAAATTGCAGCTCTGCGTATTCTGTACACACAGTGAGAACATGTTCACACTGAAGACATACTTGCAGTGTGACTGTTTATTGTGACACTTTTAGGACTAGTAAAAGTTTTCTTGGTGCCTCGTCAGTTGATTGCTGGTCAAAACTGTTTAAACTTTTTGTGCCAGTGTTCACAGTACTGATTCAGTATCGCCTGCTTTTTTATTTTACACAGAATATGACTTAGCTTATTTTTTTAATATAAAACAAGAGTATCCGTGGAAAACTCATTTGTTTCCTCTTAACACTGTAGTCAGTGTTAAGAGATATAGTAAGGTACAGAGTATAATCTACAGGTCACAACAGAGTAACTGAAGAATTTTTCAGTCTGCTGCTTGTTTATCTTTGTTCTGCCTTAAAGCCCCTGTATTTTATCTTCTTTTCCATCTTTAGATGCCTAAGGTCTATAAATCTATAAATCAGAGTCCTTAGTTGTTGCTCTGAGGCAAGAGGTCACACCAGTGAGCAACCTTGTAAAGTGTTTTGAGTGTGTGAGTTAAAGTCTGGGAGCAGCTTCAGAGTGAGCACTGTCATGAATGATGACAGAGAGTGGTAGTCAATGGAGATGGATTTCCTGCTGAGATGGGCTGTGTGATGAAATATATGTAGAAAATAGGTACTGTGCCATTATTTATCAAACAGCAACCAGTGCCACTGCTTCCATAGCGAGAAGGACCATTTTCTCTACACATAGACAGTGCACCGCACAGAGGGGTTTCAGTTTATGCACAACTGGGGCACCTTTTATATGCACCACAGTTCACTGGCACAAGCAGTGATGAGGTGCTCAAGCTGCCTCTCCCAATACCTACAAACCAGAAGTTAAATAAGTTGTGCATGTAAGAGGAGAGAGAGGACGTCTCAGGTCTGTCATCTACAATATGGCAAGCATTGCTGCCATGAGTCAGTGTCTAATCAATCACAACTTAGAGCAGACTGCTACTGCAGGTGAAAAAATGGTGTAAAGCTTGTGTAAAGCTGCCTGAAAAAAAGAAAAGAAAAAAAGAGCCCAAAATAACTCATTCTGAAACCCCATATAACTGCAGAGAGCTGCAGTTTTAGGTGATAATTTTGGTTTTTTTAATTAATCTGTCAAATTCCTTTCAAATGTAACAAACTCCCTTGGTTTTGTGATTCATTTATGCACTTAAATGCCATATTGAAGCCAGCCTATTCAATTATTAATTTAATAATTAATGAATAATTTAATTATTAAATATTTCTTCAAGGTTCTTTGAAAGTTAATTTGGTCTTTGAAAGTTAATTTGTAAAACATTATGAATATCTTCAAGAAAGACTAGGCTTTTTAAAGTCTAAAGAGGAAGTGCACAAATAATTTTAAGATGGGCTTTTGTTTTTAACTTTTAAAGGTTTTAGAGACCTCCGAAGATCATGAGCGCAGTCCTTAAGATATCGATTTGCATCCATTCTTCACTGCAATTAGACTGACAACTGTGCACACCATTCCACATCCACAGTCAGTTTAGAGTCCCCACTTACCCCAGCGTGCATGCTTGTGAACTGTGTAGGAAATGCCTAAGCAGGCACAAGAAGAGCAAGCAAACACAGTCATAAGTGTACTATAAGCTACAGCTGGGCCTTCTATTATTGCTTAAAAAGCACATGTGAAAAACCAAACAAAATTGCTTTACCAAAATCAAAAAAGTTTAAGAGGAGAGTTCACTTCAAAATCTTAGTTATTTTCTGTTGTGAATTTGCTGTTCTGCTCTGGATCACTGTCCTTTCCTTTGACTCTCTTATAGGCCTTATAAATGACTCCAGAATACTTATACTTAATACTTAATACAGAAGTCTCTTCTGTAACATTTGGAAATCTCTTCAGTTAATATTTTGTCACTTAATAATTGGAGATAATGTATTTTCTTGTTATTTAGCACATGGCTAAGACTTTCGCAGTCTTCCTCACATTTCATTCCAGTCTGTTTTGCCCCTCCACCCCTTTATGACCTTCTCATTTTCATCAGCACACACCGATTCTAACTTTTGCAAAAGAGCCATTATGTTGAAGCCCACAGGGTATATGAATGATGGCTGTGCTAAGTGGGGATAGCAGTCTTAAAGCTGACACAAGGGGAACTCAGGCTGTGAAGATGAGATGGGACATGTGATCTATGTTTCGTGGCAGATGGTGAAATGCTGCTGCCAGGGTTTTAGAAAGAACAGCTGAGCTAATTCTGCTGCTTCGTTAGGTTTGTTAGAACTTCTGTCTTAAAATGTTGACCAGTCAGTGTTGTGTTGTGTTGTATGCACTGTCACCATCTTATTGCCTCAGCTCTGTCAACAATTCCGTAGGTGGTAAACAGAGCTGATCATATGTGAAGTAATGTTCATTATTGTATCAGATTCATTTATTTTTGACCTTTATGAAGTCTTCCTAAAGCACATTTTATATCCATAATGGAGAACATTGACATGAGAGGATATTCCATCCATCCATCCATCCATCCATCCATCCACCCAATAGTTAAAACAGCTAAGTATGGTTGAGTATAAAACCAACCATACTTGCTGTCAATAAGAGAGGGGCAGCCAGGCATGTCCTGAAGGGAGCAAGGTTTCACTTAAAGGCTTATGGTGGCATAGCACAAGAAGTTCTCCAATAAGAGCAGTGTTCTTAAGCAGCAGGGTAGATGAGCTGATGGAGAACAGGTGTGCAGAAATCAATGAAGCAGGGATGAACTAACCTACAGCTCACAAACGAACTTCTTAGAAAGTCAAAAAAGCCTTGTTTGAAAAAAAGTAGTCTTACTTTTTGTCTAGTAGCTAGACTATTTTGCTAAGTTTAAGAATTCAAGCTAAGAATTTTTATTTTTGTTGTTGATCCCATTGGGGTCATCCACAGCCACACCTCCAACACACAAATTGCAAAACAAAGAGGAGAGGAAAACCCTCAGGCCAGATGCCAACAGCAGTGCCTGGCTTGATTGTAATTAGAAAATATTAGAATGTGATACCAGCAACATACTCTTAAATAATTTAGTTACATGTAAGTTTTACTGTCAAGGTACATGAACTCCCCTTTTATTTGCACTTTCAAAGTACCTGGGAACTGAAGGTAACTGCTGCAGCTATGCAAGATGAATCTGTTTCCATTCTTGTTAAAACCAAGGTCTCAGCTGCTCAACAGTGTGTGGTTGCCTGATTTTTTTCCAATCATGATGCACCATACATTTTCAATAGGAGACAGATCTGGGCTGCAGCAGGCAGGCCAGTCAAGCTCATACTTTCTGTGCTTATAAAGTCTCTGAAGTAAATTATGGTTTGTTGCCTGAGTAGATGCCTGAGGCTGCATGTCCACTGCACATGAGGGATTTGCATGTAGCCACATCTCCCCCCATATGGTTGCATGGAGGTGTGTACCTTAATATTTCAGCAGCATTCAGGTTTCAACCTTCCTATTTTGATGTGATGAATTGATACAAAAAAGATTAATTCAACCAGATAGCCAGGGAAAAATAAAAGACTTTTAAGTTAATTTAAATATGTGATCTGGGATAAAACAAACAAACACTTGGATGAAATAGTTTGTGAGATGTAACCAACCATGACCTTGGTTTTAACAAGAATGGGAACAGATTCATCTTATATAGCTGCAGCAGTTATCTTCAGTTCCCAGGTACTTTGAAAGTGCAAATAAAAGGGAAGCTCATGTACCTTGACGGTAATACTTACATGTAACTAAATTCTTTGAGTATGCCCCCTTGGATTTTGAGTTTTTGAGGGACATTTCAAATATACAATGCAGCTGTCAGACTCTGATTTTGAGGATGCTGAGCAGGCAGAAGACGATTGTTGCTTTTGTGCTCTCATGCTTGCAGAGAAAACGACGAAGCCACCGGGTGGGCCTAGTGTTTCAGCAGCAGGATGGGAAATTCCACTGGCTCACCCAAGAACTCTGTGAATGAAATGCTTTTCTACCAGTACAGTACTTCACAGTGTCAAGATGGCAGTTTGATGTACTGTTGTAACCTCCAACAGCAACAAGTAACTTTTCCTCCATGCTGTTTTATCATTCACGTCAAAGTGTAGCCGATCATTTTTTGTTTTTATGTGCAGCTGACCTAAGCTTTTTCTCAGTTTTCAAGAATGCAAGTACAGATCTGCAGTCTTGGGAAGTCTGTACTTGTAAGTATAAATCGGGAGAACGTACTTTGGAGGACATGACAATGAATCTCTCTTTCTGTAATTGGAACCGCAGCATACTTTTGTTCTTGATGAGGTCACGTTTGAGCTAACAGGCTAACACATTTTGCAGTGCACACAACATCTATAGCTTAGCTGCTTAGACGCACTGCCTTCTCAAGATACCTTGCACAGGTGATAAAAATGCCTTGTCACGTTCCATAGAAAATAAATGGGATGCATGCCATGCAAGCAGTTTGTCATGTGCAATCTACCATTAGTTTGATTTTGGGCAGCAACTATGCCCCATATCTGTGCAGGAAGCACAGACATGACATGGTTGTAACTGGAGAACTTTAACATGGCACTGGAAGGTGGCAGGCTGAGAATGGTGACCTCTCCTCAATGGTCCTGCAGTGCAGTAAGTAGGGATGCACTGATTGACTGGCCAATGCCTGGGATTTGCCAATTTTCAGCCTGATCATTAACCAGAACACCATACATTTTACTTTTCTACACCTGTATGACCTATACAGGGTCACTGGGGTCTGTTTAGCCTGTCCCAGCTCATTAGAGGTGAGAGACAAGAGTACACTCAGGACAGGTTGCAGGGCCACTGCCAGGTCAAGCTCACTTTATTATGGATTTTATTCTGGTCCATTTTTCGCACTCGCCATTTCTACAGTGGTACCGACAGCACATTAAACATGAAAGGAATACACACACACTCAGCAGGAGTAGCCGTGTGAGGGATGAAATATTTTACAGAATGAACCATTGACTAAATGTTATTGGACAGATAAATTATGGTGAATGGGCAAACAGGCCAGGAAAGCCATCTGGAACATGCCCACCTTATGTCAATCGATTTCAGCTATGGCTACCAGCTTCTTTAGCCAATTCACAGAGAGAAGCTGCTGGTGAACATTCACAGTGGAATATCCCATTTCAAATGTTGTTTTAGAGGTGAAGCTAGAGATGACCGCTGCGTTTAGACAATTTTGGGTTAATACCACAGAGTACAGACTTCTGATTGCTTCACTGAGCTTCGTAGAATGACGAGGAGGAAGTGGTGATGGCTAGGCATTGGCTAAGCAATCTTAAAGGTTATGCCCCTATTATAAATGAACCTATCATTTTATACCAGTTCATATGAATGGTAACCGACTCTTCATGGATGTGAAGTCTAGTTATGAAGTCCACAGTTTTTTTCAGCCAGGCTTTAAATATGTTTATTTCAGCAAAAAGTTGGACATTTTACCATGGGATTCAATAGAGGTGAATTTATATAAAGTAATACACTTTTTGTGAAAATTTACCTGATGTGGCGCAAAAAAATATAAATATATATGTGGCAAAAAACACAATAGAGGTGTTTTAAGTATTTTAATACTTTAACTTTAAGTATAAAAAATTGGATAACTACAGTTTTTAATAATATTGGAACTAGCAAAACTGGTATTGCACCTACTGAAAAAATCAGGAGCCTCTCTAAAAAGCAAGCATTACTGCCACCCTTTCTGTGAGGGACTGAGCATGCTGGCAAAAACGAATATTGAAAAAATTTTCCAAAAAGAAATAAAAAGAGGGTGTATTTCCCTAAACCAAGGAAAAACAATTTAATACAAATTAGAAAAACTGGACTTGTAAAAGAGATCAACTAAATCAAACTAAATATAGGTATTTAACATATAAAAATAAGTATATCTGAACAGATCATTGAACAAAAACAACCTGACTTAACTGGACACAAGAGGGAGGCATATATAACAGCTGATCAGACCATTTACAATGCAAAAAGGGTTAACAGAAAATACATTGAAAAAACTGTTATATTATCCACACACACACACACACACACACACACACACACACACACACACACACACACACACACACACACACAAATATTAATCTGTGTTATACAAAATAGTAACAAACAAAATGCTACATCAAATAAAAAATCTAAACCAAACAATGTAACCAAAATAATAATACCT
>JAOWBL010002512.1:0-13579 GCA_028564865.1 Zenarchopterus dispar | reverse complement strand
GTGTGTGTGTGTGTGTGTGTGTGTGTGTGTGTGTGTGTGTGTGTGTGTGTGTGTATATATATATATATATATATATAAAAAATCCGCATGGATACCTGGGTCAAGAGAGGTTTCATTTTAGGGAAGGTTTTATTAATATGTATACTTACACATTTTACAGCTATGACTTAAACCATGAAAATCATTGCAAAAATTTTTTTTTCTTTTGGGATTAATAAAGTATTGAATTCCAACTTTTTCTACATATGTTAGAGCATGTTGTTAGGATTAAAGGGACAGTACTAGGGTGGTTTAAACTTATCTGTCTGACAGATTCCAGTTGGTTGATGTTCGTGAGGTTTCTTCTGCACAGACAGGGGTCTGTGTTTTGGACTGTTCCTGTAGCAGCAACAGCAGCTGTATTTGTCTATGAAGACAGGTTAGCCAACTTCAGCCTTGTCTTAAGGACAGTAAGACCTCGATGTCCCCAAACTTTTGCTTTTTAATTCTAATAAAACATAGGTTATTGCCTTTGGTCCCAAACACCTTAGGAAGAGATAACATGGTTTTGTGATGGCCTCTAGTAAAACTGTTAGAAACCTTGGAGTATCTGACTTAAGACACTTGTGCTTGCTACTACCCATAACAGCTTCTACTGTATGGCCAACAGCACTGCCACCAACTGTCCTCACTTGTCACCAGGGATAGTTGGGTTTGGAGTTTTCAGTGGTACTATTGTTGCTTTGTGTCATAAACTGCCACTACTATGACTATATTCAGCATCTTACCTGCGTATTCTGAGTCCACATGAGGAGGGTAAAAGCGAAAGTTGATGAAAAACGGGATTGGCATTCCGTAC
Source organism: Zenarchopterus dispar (assembly GCA_028564865.1). Taxonomy (NCBI): domain Eukaryota; kingdom Metazoa; phylum Chordata; class Actinopteri; order Beloniformes; family Zenarchopteridae; genus Zenarchopterus; species Zenarchopterus dispar. The sequence goes on along the minus strand of JAOWBL010002512.1, from coordinate 12,741 downwards.
TTGAACCACTCCACCACATAGGGCTGTCCATTGAGGGGTTGAGTCACGTCGCATCCCAAAATGACACTCTCTCCTGCACGTACTGTCACGAACTGGGGTTGGTCCTGCACTCCGTGAGAACCTGAGTAAACAGCATGGACAACTCAGGCTTTTCTGCAATTCACACAATACTCCCTTCAATACTATGTTGTGTCAACAAAACAAACAAAAGGGACATTTTGGGGAAAAAAAACAGAGAGATAATCATTTTTGACCTGTAAGCATTGAAAAAGCCCTCAGACTTGCAGGGCCTTTTGATACAGAGTTAATTATCATAACTGACGTCAATCCAGATCGATAGAATCAGTCCAAGATTGAGATCACAGAACAAATCTGAATCTGAATCTGAAGGATTTTAATTTTCCCCAACAGAAAACTACAACCTGATTACATAGTTTGTTTTGTTTGTAATTCATAAGCCACGTTGGATTTTAGGCAGGTTTTGTAATTGTTTCACAGCCAACCACGTTTGTAGCCTGTTCACTTGTCTAGAGAAATAAGAGTTCCATTGTTGCAGAGAGGATAGTTTTGTGTGAGTGAGTGAGTGAGTGAGAGAGAAAACATGAATGTATTGAGCTATACATCCATTTATTCAGGCAAACGAAGACATCAGGTGACAAGTCAATGCAGAGCCAAGATAAACAGCAGTCACAGATAGATAAATGTGCTTTATCTTGACTAAATCTTCTTCATATTCATGTGACAGAACATTGGTCACTAAAGTCAACTAAAGCCAATAAAACTTAAACTTTTGGGAATATTTTCAAAAGAAGAGAAAGGGTAAGAGTTCATGTCATAAAGATCAGAATTATGGTCATCTGGCTTCCACAACGGTTCAACAAAGCGAGCTAAAATAACCATAAGGTGCAATAAATGCTGGAGGACCACAGTGCTCGTCACATACATCTATTGTCCAGAGAAAAAACAAAACAAAACAAGGACTACACTTTGAAAAAAGTTCCCCTTTGCAGAGAAATAAAGACTGCATGTTATCATATCATTGATGTTGCCGGTAGCTGGAAACTCTCACCTCTCTTTATATTCACCGCAGTTCTGATTTTAACCACTCTCAAACTCAACAAACACATCTCCAGAGTAAAGTTCAGTTTTGTCAAGATACATGTAAGGATGAATTTACTTTATTTACAGCAAGCAAATTATCTATGAAACAGCAAAATGGAAATAGACCAAGAAGTGGATTTACAGCCATCAAAGTTAAGTACATTAAAGTGTAGTCCTATCTGCATCTGTGCTAATTTGTTTACATTATGTTTGACTTGTTTTAGTTATTTGTTTGTTTGTTGATCCCATAATTTTATAGAGGATAATGATGTGCAGACAGCAGCGCACAAAGAGAAGCAGAGTTAGAATCATGCATTGAAACATGTAACAATAATGTGTAATTTTATTTTATAGTTAATGAGAGGACAACTTTTGATTTAAAAACTACTCTGATGCCTGGACATCCAAAAGCATTTTCAAAGATGCAGCTTTGATTAGAGCCCAGTGTCCTCATCTACCAACACATCAGACTAAAATGGTTCCTGTTTGACTTCAGGTCTGGTACATCGCTCGGACTCTTTATGTTAAACAGTAGAGTTCATTCATCTTCCTTCCTGTTGCATTTACTGAGCCTCATTCATGAAATGTGTGCTGAACAGATTTGTGCAGAAACTCTGAGCAAAGTTTCAGCATTCATGAAAATGTCACTAGTTCTGATTTTTTCAGAGCTTCAAACCAAATCTCGTCCTGGTGCTGTGCACGTGTAGAAGTGGTATAAATGAGTCAACATAAATATTACTGTCAGTCTCAGACTTTACAACATTAATGCCTTACATGGACTGTTATCTTCACAATCTGCAGATACTTTTAAAATGTGACTTTTAAACATAAGAAAATATATGAAAAATAAAGCATTTATCTTAATTGATGGGCATTTCACATGTTTATGCTTCAGACTGTGTTTCTTAGAGTGTCAGTAGGTTATTTAAATGGATTGAGGAAGAGAGATACCTGCAAGAGATGAGAGACACCACAAGAAGTCTATAAACTGTATGGCGTGTGTGTGTGTGTGTGTGTATGAGGGAAAGAGTTTATCTGAACTAATGTTAACATTAAACTTTGTTTGTGGTGTCATTCTGTGGAAAAAGAGTCAGTGGGAGAACCTACTGATGCAAAGATGAGGGAAAGGAGCAGGTGATGGAAAGAAGGGAATGCTACACTCGACAGTGAGGAGAGGTGAAGTAAACTCAGTTGGATGTTTTTTGTCAGAATTATTCTGACACACAAAATGTAATGTTACATTTTGTTACTGTATTGTAGAGACATAATCTGGGGGAAAAAAAACTTAAAATGTTGGTGGTCTGAAATCATGTAATTAATGTGTAGTTTATCTGTATGCAAGTTTGTACAGTGCACAGTCAATCAAAAAACAAAACAAAAACACATATCAAATGGAGATATTCGTTTTAAAAAAATCAAGTTGGTGATGATCTGTGAACTCCTATAAAAAAGCTCTGGACTGAGCCTCGGGTGTCCTCAGCTGCTACCACACGGTCTGGTCATGCTACCAGCCATCAGACCGGTTCAAACTCACACACATATTATCAGCCACTTTCACCCAGAGACACTACACTCTGTAAATTGTTGGGATCTACATTTACAAAGTATTGATATTAGGTTATGAACAAAGCAAAACTACACCAGCTGTTTCCATCCTCTCCTGTCCTCCTCATCTTCTCCGTCACACTGACCAACCGCATTTCCCCACCACGTCCGCTTCCCATCACGTGGTCAACATTTCCTCACCGGTGAGGAAGGAAACGCTTTGGCTCCATCTGGCGTACAGAAACCCGAAATGACTTGGGTTCGGCAGGTTTAAAGGAACAGGTTAAATGCATTTGAATGACATCTGCACTGGCGTCAGGGCATACTCGTACTGACATTTTATCAAACTATGGCGGGCCGGCATAAAAGCACCGGGGCCCGTTACACCTGTTCCGAAGCGGCCCGCAAACGTCCCGGACCGGAACCAACTCGCAGGTCTGAGGAGAAACATGACTGCATAATGTAGGCAATTTCTCAAAAGCTACAAACGTCATCGTTTCATCCCAGCCATGAATAAATGAAAGTCAGCGTCACGCATCCTCGCTAGAAGAAGAGGTTTCTTAAACTGTCAACGTTCCTTCATCGGTCTCCGTCCGAAGACGACGGACACGTAAACTTCACAACAGCAGTGGGGCAGTTTGAATGTACAAGCAGCACTCAGAAACAACTCAATACAAAGCGCTCCTAAGGGAAAATTATCATTAAAAACTTGAGCAGAGGACCCGGGTGGACTGAGGTAGCCCCTGCACTTCGACTCACCTTGAGCGGCCGATCCTCGGGTGCTGAATATACTTGCTATCAAAGTGGCCACATACCAAATCATAGTACTATTTCCGACCAGGAAAAAATCCCTTCATATCTCAAAGTGCCCCTTTCAGTGAATCAGTCTGTCATTGCCGCGTATCCCAGGAAAGGCTGTGACGGGCCGGTATCCTTGTTTTCCCATGAAGTGAGCCCTGGAGACTTCCCACTGGCGTCCTCCCTCGTCTCTGCCTCTCCTCCTTCTACTCTCGCAGCCTCAGACTCGTCGTCCGCGCCAGTGGGAGCAGACGCCGCTGTGAAACCAAGCGGAGCCTTCAAACAGGCCGACGTGTGAGCCCGCCTCCAGACTTGTCTCGCCGAAGCGCGAGGGAGGGCTGCGGCAGCTGATTGGTTAACTGGCCTGTCTCTCCCGCGGTGATAATGATGCGTTCCTGAAACACCAAAATGCTCGAAAGTCATACATTTCCATTCAATAAAACCGCTTCAGTCATTGTCTTCTGGTTGATAGATTGTTTAGATTGTTGCTCCGAGTCTAGAGGAAGTGAAATCTAAATTAAGGCGATTATATAATTATAGCATGGAAATATCAGAAGGTATGTCACATAGCGTGGAATTTCTTTAAATGGTCAACCGAGATCAACCGTTTCAACAAGCTTTCAACAAAAAATAATCAAAGGAAAAATATGTATATTTAATGGTCAGTCACATAATATGCAGCCTACACACACACACACATGCACACACACACACACATACATCTATCCTCAGAGTTAACCAGCCATATTAAAAATGAGGCCAGCAGGTGAATCACGTCTGTTAAAATGATTCTGATGAAAACAAGATCAGAACCAGTTATTGCTGTAGTATTTGCTTGAGTGTTTGGAGAAACATCCTGCTGAAAGCCAAGGGCTACAACAATTTTCCAAAGAAAGTGCAAGGTTTGATCGCTGAAAAGTACCAGTCAAGAGAAAGATGAAAAAAAACCAAAAACCCCATATATATTGAAGTCACTGAATGTACCACGGCACTGTCATAACCATCTCCAATAAGTGGAGAAAGTGTTACACTACAGACACATGGCAGACCAGGGAACCTTCCAAAACTGATGAGAGATCAGGAGAAAGTTTGTCAGGAAGGCTAAAAAGAGAAAAAAAAAGTGAATTAGTCCTAGAGAATGAGGTGAAAATATGTTCTGTTCTGATGAACCAACAGTTGAGCTTTTATCCTTCATTCTAAAAGCAAAGGTATATTTGGAACAAAGCCAATACAAAGAATCATCCAAGGAACACCATACCCAAACTGAAGTATGGTGAAGTACGTTTCTCTTCACTTAGAAAGGGGCCAGGGGCACTTCTCAAGGTAGATGGAAAAATGAAAAGCTCCAAATATAAAAATATGTTGGCACAAAATCTTATTTCATCTTTGTGTGTGTGTGTGTGTGTTTACATATAAAACTCCTCACAGCCCCATTTTCTCGGTCTGCCTGAATGCAGCATGTAAAGACTGCTGTTTCAAGGTGGGTTGGAGTGTGAAGCTGTAGCAGAGCTGCAGTATCATCCTGCACAAACTGAGAGGATTCCTCCAGCTCATGCATCATCCCACTACTGACAACCACGCAGTCATGCACTCTTCACACCTAAGATCAAAATCATCGCTGTGTGACATACTCCAGCGTACTTACCCAATGAAAAGAAAAAAGCTTGAACTTTGCTGGTTTAACACACTAAACATTTGTTACATCCCGGTACAGAATCCTCATGATTCATCTCCACTGAGTGACTAACTATCAATAACAGCTTCAGATTCAGCTGACTCAGTCTGCTCTCCTCATACAGCATCTGTCTCTTCAGCAAGTCTCTCCTCGTGGTCTGTTAGTAGAGGAATTTTTACAAACCACTAGCAATGTGACATTTGTATTTGTTTAAGTAATTCAATACAGTTTCAAAACAGATTAACTATAACAGAATAAGCCAGTGTTTCTCAAAAACATGCTTTCTCTTTCATTCACAGTGTTTCTTATAACAGTTAAAAAAGCTCTGAATATATGAACTTTCTACACATTAAATTTCTAGAGTGAAACGTTTGGTCGTTAGGCAAAAAAATGGGTGAAAATGGTACATTTTTGTAGTAAATTCTGGGTTGTGTTGAGGGTTACTAATCCTCAGGAATATTTGAGTTAATTCAGGAGTGTAATTCATGTTCATGTTCAACTGTTGCTCCTTAACTCTGAAAACGTTTGTTTCTCATGTTTCAGTGCTCTATTCTAATACACCATGTGATAAATATCTTTCTCTATAGAGAGAGACAGTGTCTAGATTTTGCCGATTAGTCTTTTCTTAACAAGTTATTATTATGACTCATTAAACAAGAGTGGTCTCTAGTCGACATGTGACAGGGCTGGGGGGCTGAGACTGACTCACTGACCTTCTGCTTGAAGAACTGATGTTACTTTCTGAGTCATGGCCATCCCAGCGTTACTCTTAACTTCACAGTCTAATCATTTATAACCAGCAGCCCTGGACAAGTGAAAATATACACAACAAAAGCTGGAAAGACTTGGTTTTCTACTGCACAGTTTCAATAGTAACACAAGATCGGTGTGCGATGAGATTGGCAAGACCCTGAAAGATGCCAGACGCAACCCTCTCAGTTAAAACACTTTTAATGGGAGGTGTACGAGTAGGTGGTGGCAGGTGTAGTTCCTCTTTGACTCAGTAGGTGATCAATCCATGACGAGATCAGAGGTAAGTGGGTGGCAAGGACAATGGAAAACTTGGCTCGTGACTAGGCACTTACAGTGATAATTTAAGAGAAGAATTAAGTCTAGAGGATGATGGGAAATGGAGTCCTCAGAAGGAGAGGGGTGATCTTGGTGGCAGTAGTGAGCCGAGGGGGGAGAGAGGGAAGGTGCTGTAGCAGTGATCCAGAATATGGTTTGGCTGTGGGCAAGGTTGAAAAAGTCACTCCTGTGACCAAGGACACAACTGAATGATGGCTGAGAACTGTCTAAATAACTAAATAAAGGCTGGGTGGTCACTGAGAAAACCAGACAATCTGGCAGTTTGTGAGAGGAGAGACCAGGTATATCAGCACTGACCAGAGGCACAGGTGAAACTGACTGATCTTCATTAGTAAAACTAATGGAATGAGGAAGGGAAGACAGGAAGTGGGTGAGCCAAAATAAAAGCCTGGAATGGACCTAAATCTCAGATAATGACACATTCCATCTCACACAGTAAGCCTAACGTAGGTCCATTACTAGATGGTAAGTGGCAAGTGGACATGTTAGTTAGGGGGCAGAGCAATGTGAATCAAAGCAGTTTTTGAGCTGGAACTGAATATATCTGTCCTTGGCTGTCTGTTTTTATGCTCCTCACTCTTCAGCCTTTTGCTGTCTGCTTGTGTTTCATGCCTTTTAGGTTTTGGGTTATTCTGTGTAGTCCAGGACCATTTTTATTTTATCTGTTGTTAAATAAAGGACTTATTCTGATTACTCCTGCATTCATTGTCTCATTGATGTGGGTCCTTCCTATGCTTCCTTCATGACACTTCAGCTGCCATGCTGAGGTGGGAAGGATCAAGTTTGCCATTCAGTAACATGTCCGGGGTCTACCTACTGCTCTCTGGCTTCCTGCACCCTTGAAGTTTGCTTGACACAACTAGTCTAACATTTTCTTAGATTTTGACTCTGGACTTCCGTTTTCTGAAAGTAACACCATCGTACTCACAGCTGACCAACCCTCCAGAGTGGTCAGATTTATCTCTCTGCTTAGGTTTAATTTTCTAGCAGAGAAATCCTTCTCGACCTGTTTTCTGTCTCCAACAATCCTCTGCAGATGGAGAGAATATTACAACATCATGACTACTTAATAGTCTAACTTGTCAACGGTTTATTTTGAGTTGGGCCATATTCACTTTTATTTTTTTATTTTGAAAGGCAGGTTTATTTGTATATCATATTTCATATATAAGGCAATTCAAAATGCAAAAAAAGCATTAAAAGTACATTTAAAGTAGAGTTAAAACAGCTAATAAGATTAAACGGTAAAAACTATGATAGAATAGGATGGATAAATGAATGGGGTGGCAGGCGGGGGCTGGTGGCCGTCCCTCCCCACCCTGTCTTCTCCTTGGTGCTACAGGTGCGCGGTGGTCCTGCTGGCTAGTGCCCCCCCCGTGGATCCTGGGCTGTTTCCACTTTCTGCCATCTTGGGAGTGGGGGCCCATTGCCTGTGTTGTCCGTGGGTGGGCCAGCCAGGCGGCTAGATAGCTACTGACATGCTGGAGAGTGAATCAAGTGCAGACGTGGAGGTCTGCTGCATGGCACTTACCCAACACACCAGAACCAACTGTGATTCAGCCTGAAGTTCTGGTTGAGGTCAGGAGTTGTTGCTGAACTCGTGTTGGAGGTCAACACCACTGCTTTATGTCTCTCTTCAGCTCTTTAGCACAAATTGGAGGTTTAGATCCGAGGCTCTGGCTTGTTTGTAACGAGTCAGAAGGTCTGAAATGCTTTGTCCCAAAACCGTTCAACACTTTCTAGACCAAAAGTAATATCTTTGAGATGCATTATTTGACAGGGCGTAAAGATCTAAGAACTGGAGTTATATGGTCCAAACTCTTGGTCTCAATAAGGACTCAGACAGCAGCGTTCTCAACTAACTGCAGTTGTTTGATGGATTCTTTAGGAAGACCCGTGAGAACAGCATTACAGAGGTCCAGTCTACGGAAGATAAAAACACGGACAAGTTTATCTAAGTCCTGCTGAGGCATCAGTACTTTGATCCTTGACATGATGATAGACTGACTTCACGGCTGTCTTATTGTGGATGTTAAAATTCAGATCTGAGTCCAGAACCTCCCAGATTTTTGGGGTCAGTTTGTTGCTTTTTAGCATCACTGTTTGAAGCTGAGTGCTGATTTTCAGTCTTTCTTCCTTGGCTCCAAAAAACTGTTACTTCAGTTTAGTCTTTGTTTAACTGAAAGAATGTCTGGCACATTCATTTGTAAAAATTTGATCAATGCATTTGATGTTTGATTAATGCAGTGTTTCTCAGTTCCAGTCCTCGTGGGCCACTGCCCGGATGTTTTACACGGTTCCCTGCTCCAACACACCTGATTCTCATTAATGATCATTAACAGGTTTTCATGAAGGTCTGAACAAGTCTGTCAATGACACAGACACTTGTTTCATGGTGTGAAGAAGCAGGGAAACATCTAAAACATGCAGGACTGCAGCCTTCAAGGACTGGCAATGAGAAACACTGGATTAATGCATTTGATCAGTCAATCAATGTTTTGTTGCAGTTATACCTATAGCATCCATGTTCAATTTAATCTCCAGAGGCAGAAAAGTTAGCTCCAGACCCTGTAAAGACTACAGTTGTGGACTCAGATGGCTGACAATGGAAACATTTGGAAGCATCTATTGAATTGCATTTAGTCATTTACTTGGATTTGGTTCATGATTTGCTCTTTTTGGCCAAGCCTACATCCTGTCATAAATGCTGGTAGATCAGCCTAATTTTAGTGTAAACAACCACGTAGAGACAAAAGGAGCAAGCACTGGTGACTTTGGTGCCTTTGGTATCAGCTGTTATGCAGCCAAAGTGTATTTATAATAAAAGTTTAAGCGCCTTAATATGCAGGAAGAAAGAAAGTAGGAGAGCAGTCTGCAGCAAAGGTTAGTTCCTGCAGTTTTCAGTTTTTACTCATGTGTGAGGATAAATGTTCAGTTGATAGTTTTTGACAACCATTTATTCTAGATGGAGATTTTTTCAACACAGCCCTGGAACACCAGTGTGCCTGTGGATTGACTTCATTAAAAAAATTATTTGTAGAATGAAGACAGGGTTGTGTACACATGAGATGTAAAGATTTTCATAAGAAAAGATCCTCAGAGCTCTAACTCAAGTCTCACAGCACCACAGCAAGAAGAAAATAGCAAATCAAATGTAATTACAAACATAAAATAAAGTAGACTAGTTGCTAGTGTACAGTTTGATGAGAGAGGGTATTTAAAACGTTTTACATACTCAGTTTTACATTTTTAATTGTGCATAGAATAACACTTGTTTTTAAGACAAGCTCTTTTCTGGAGGCAATGCACTTATTTCCCAGAGCGCTTTAACAATGAGCGTGGGTGATGTGGAAAAAGGGTGAAATGCTTATGAAATGTATAGACCCCATTTAGACCCATCAAATATATGAGATGTTTAAATCTTAAAGGCATCTAACTTGTGTAGAGTAGGGAGACAAGCATGATATCCTTTACTGTTACCAAAATAGATCATTCCCACAGGATGACCTCTTTTCCTCAATGAGATGAACAGAAGAAAAAAAAGTAATCCTCTCCTACTGTAGAATAAGATTTTGGATATATCCATATTGGAATCCTAGAGGACTGTGGTTTTGGATCTTGTCCTCTGGTTTGCACAACATTTAAACAGAAACTTTTACCTGTGTGCCAAAAAAATAACAAGCTGTAGAAGTTTCAATGCTTTGATGATAGAAAAGAAAGAAAAAAGCTGAAAGGAGGCGGCTCCAGTGGTACATTAATCCATCCTTAAATATGTTATTGACTTCTGATATGTGTATTGTTAAAATGTTTACCGGTTCATATTTTAAAAATCCAAAATAAACAGCTCAGATATGAAAAACCACAGATGTAACGTTCACGTAGAGATCTGAAGACTACTCATTCAAACCTCACATGCCCTCTCTCAACTTCAAAGATTTAGAACCTCACCTTCACGCTCACTAAAGCCTTTTTGTAAGAATGAGCTCTATAAATACACATATATTGAGGTCAAAGCCTGCTTTTGAGGCCCAGTCAGTCCAAATCAAGACCTAAACCCTTTAAGGCTGTCCTGCATCTTCTGGCCAGAGAGGACTTCTTACAATCTGGAAAGAAAGTTTGAATCCCAACTCAGTCATTCAGTTTAGTTTATTTGTCTAATAGCAATTCATAAATTAATTAGTCACAAATGAATTAATGTTACACAAATTAATTTTCACAAATTAATCTTGGGACACCTGACAGAGAAAGCAAACTACTGTAATACAAGTCCAATTAAATACAGTCCAGTTTTGTCTAGGTACATTCCTATTAAATCCATTTCTTTACAATTGTATCTGAATAATGTCACGTTAAAGTGCCAGAGCCCAGCTAATGAAGCCGACAGGTGAAACGTAAAGTCACACTGCAAAGCTTTAAGTGGCTTACAATTGTTTGTGGAAGAGCCCAGTTTCTTATCAAAATTGTACAAGTTACCCGGGGGCTTGAGAAACTGTACTCTTTAAGGTCATCGAGGGAGTTGAGGCCTTTAAAATGACAAAGAGATTGTTCAGGGTTGTCTTACTGCAAGATTTACCTTAAAGAAAAGTTTTGAGCCTAATCATAAAGCCAGACAGCAAAAAGAGACTTTCAACTTTACTGAAGCTCCTTTCATGTGGCTGTATCCTGTGTCTGTCCGTTAATGACGCAGCTCCACTCTGCTGATTGTGCTGCTCTGAAAAGTGAAATGTTGATCTGCAGACAGACCACAGGCATCGGTCGCTTCAGGAGTTCAGTTTCTGAATAACTTCTCCATTTTACCTGTGTAAAATAGGGATGTCCTTGTTTGTAATCACATCTACTGTACATGGGAGACAGCACTTTTAGTCTTCAACGCGTGAAAGAGCAAAAGGAATTGTGCAACATGGATCCAACAAGGCTGTCTTCATAATAAATAAAATAAAATAAAACTAAAGAAGGGAAGATATATGTACATCAATTGCCTACATTTCCTGGGCATGTCTATGCCGTTCTTCCATGCTGACTTGTAGTCAGCGTGAAACTGGAGATGACTCAGAGGCTGATATTTCCATGTGTGGGCTACAACTATGATTAATCATGATTGATGTTAATGACCTTTCTGGTCCGGCCAACGCTACACACCATATGGCCTGATCAGACATTGTCCCCTGTGACATCATCTGTACAACAACCACCCACCAACATCTAATGTAAGGCTGTCACTTTTGTCTAAGGAGCGTTGTCATGGCAACAGCACCTGCTTTTATGGGACTCAGACACTTATGACCTCAACACCATAGATGCAAAATCCCAAGAAGGCCTTGGTTCACATTAATCAAAGAGGTTTTCCAAAAGGCAGATCCTTGTGAGCGCTCTGACCTCCCACATCCTTCAAAAACATTATTGTAATGGTAGGTAGCATTGTTATATGTTTCACATAGCCTATACACTGTCTCGAGCAAAAGTTGATACCATCAGATGTGTTCAGATGGAGGAATACCAAGATGAGTCATCCTATTGGATGATAGGAAAGTTACCCCTACCAACAGTCCCCTGGAGAAGCTCAAACCTGCTCTTAAAGAACTTATCACAGAAAGTCATCTCACAACCTCTGATCTGGAAAGAGCAACCTCTTCCACATCCCCAGACCTAAGCTGTGACTGTGGGAGATTGAGTTCTCTTCTCAGCTGCTTCCACATGTGGAACTCCCTGAACACCCCCCAGACTGTATCTGCTTTTAAAAAGCCTTGAAGACCTACCTCTTCAAGAAAGCCTTTTAATAAAGTGCTCCTTGTTTGTGTCATATATTCTTACATGTGCGTGCACACACACACATACACACATACACATCTGGATTGTGGGAGCAACAAAACACATCACCAGCAATCTGAGCTACTGTATCAAGTGCAACAAACGATGAAGCAGCATAGCAGATGGGTGGGTGGTAGGCCTGCTCCATTTACAAATGTGTTTAGTCTCTGGACTAACTCCACTCATCACACCTTTCCTTTTTTTTTTTTTTTTTTTGGTCTGCATATTTTTTAATGGTTAGTACCATAACTTGGTAAAACTTTTATCCAAGGGACATATAAATATATGAATTTTAATCTTGCAGCAGATGTTTTCATATGATGTATTAATGTGAGATGTGTGTCCTTCACCAGTCCTCCTTGACAGTGTAATCTCACATATTTTATTAATATCTGACTTCCTATTTCTGCCAAGATGGACTAAACTACCAATGTGAAACACAAAAATACAACACTGACAAAAAGACAAGACAGTGCTGGGTGTAGTGTGTGTAGTGTGTGTAGTGTGGTGATCACTGTGGTGTTTGTGTGATGTGTCTTCATAATGAGATGTATTACAGTAGGAGACAGATATGATAGTAATAGACAAATAGACATAAAAGGGGACAAACAGAAAATGGTGTGTGACTGAGTGTGTGTATGGGTGAGAGTGTGTGTGTGTGTGTATGTGTGTGTGTGAGAAAAGGAGATATGTGTAAGTTTATGCCCATTCCGAAAGTGCGTGCA
>JAOWBL010002511.1:0-13579 GCA_028564865.1 Zenarchopterus dispar | reverse complement strand
TTCCACAGGAGAGGGGCCTGATAGCTAAAGGCTCTACCTCTCATTCTACTTTTAAAAACTTTAGGAACCACAAGTAGCTCTGCACTCTGAGAGCGAAGTGCTCTAATGGGAAAATAACTGTTGAGGCAGCTGACCGGAGCTGTGGCCATAAAGTTGTTGGTGCCTGTCATGGCGGTAATCCATGAACACGATGGTGGACACCAGCTGTTAGGGATGCTGTCAAGCTGAAGGAGGAGTCCTATAGGACCTTTTTGGCTTGTGGGACTCCTGAGGCAGCAGATCGGTACTAGCAGGCCAAGCAGCATGCGACTTCAGTTGTGGCCGAGGCAAATACTTGGTCGTGGGAGGAGTTTGGAGAGACCATGGAGAAGGACTTCTGGACAGCTTCAAAAAGGTTCTGGTCCATCATCCGGCGGCTCAGGAGGGGGAAGCGGTGCACCACCAACACTGTGTATGGTGGAGATGGTGCCGTGCTGACCTCAACTTGGGACATTGTGAGTCGGTGGAGGGAATACTGTGAAGACCTCCTCAATCCTGCCGACACGCATGAGCAAGGAGACCCTTGGATCTTGGAGGTAGGGTCGTCTATCTCTGGGGCCGAGGTCACCGAGGTGGTTGAGAAACTTCTGGGTGGCTGGGCACTGGGGGTGGATGAGATCTGCCCCAAGTTTCTTAGGGCTCTGGATGTTGTGGGGCTGTCTTGGTTGACACGCCTGTGCAACATTTCGTGGACGTCGGAGACAGTGCCCCTGGATTGGCAGACTGGGGTGGTGGTCCCCCTCTTCAAAAAGGGGGACAGAAGGGTGTGTTCCAACTATAGAACACACCAGCAGTGTGGTTTTCGTCCTGGCCATGGACTGGTGGACCAGCTCTACACCCTCTGTAGGATAAGGATAAGGATAAGGATAATCCATATATTGTCAGTACATATCTTAGGGAATGCACTGAAACTTGTCCTCCGCTTTTTTAACCCATCACTAGTTAGACTAGGAGCAGTGGGTTGCTGAAGCGCCCGGGGAGCAGTTGGAGGTTAAGGGCCTTGCTCAGGGGCCCATAGTGGCTTGCCTTGGTTAACCCGGGGGATTGAACCTGGGTCCTCCACGCCCAAACCCACCTCTGTAACCAGTAGGCTACCACTCCCCGCCAAGGTAGGGTCCTGGAGGCAGCATGGGGGCAGACCCAGGACACGTTGGAGAGACTATGTCTCTCGGCTGGCCTGGGAATGCCTTGGGATCCCCCCAGATGAGTTGGACGAAGTGGCTGGGGAGAAGGAAGTCTGGGCCTCCCTGCTTAGGCTACTGCCCCCGTGACCCGAATACAGATAAGTGGAAGAAGATGGATGGATGGATAAACCCAAACAGAGATCCTTCCAGACCAACACAGAACCATTGAGACTAACACTAAACCACAGATACCAACACAGATCCTTGGAGCCCAACACAGTATTTTCCAGACCAACACTGAACCATTGAGACTAACACAAAACTATTAAACCTAACCTACAACCACTGAGACCAACCCAGAACCAATAAACCCAACAAAGATCCTTTCCAGACCAACACAGAACCATTGAGACCAACACAGAACCATTGAACCTAACCCACAATCACTGAGACCGGCCCAGAACCAACAAGCCCAATCGAGATCCTTCCAGACCCACACAGATCTTCCAAAACTAACACAGAACCATCAAGACTAACACAGATCCTTTCGGGCCAACATAGAAGAATTGAGACCAACATGGATTCTTCCAGGCCAACACAGAGCCATCAAGACCAAGACAGAAGTATTGAACCCAACACAGAACAATCGAGACCAACACATAACCACTGAGATCAACACCGAAATCATCAAGAACACATGAGAACCACTGAGACTACCACAGCTCTTTCCAAATCAAGACAGAACACTCAAGCTCAACAAAGAGCCATCAACATCAACAGAGAATCATCGAGACCAACATCGAACCATAAGGCACAATAGTCTTTAAGTAAAATGAACAACAGAATAAAACAAATTCACTTCAAAATATTAATGATAATGTTCTGTTAGGGCAGTGTTTCTCAATTCCAGTCCTCATGGGTCTCTGTCCTGCATGTTTTAGATGTTGCCCTGCTTCTTCACACCATGACACAAGTGGCTGTGTCATTGACAGAGTTGTTCAGACCTGGATGACCACCTGTTAATGACCATTAATAAGAGTGTGCTGAAGCAGGGCAACATCTAAAACCTACAGGACAGAGGCCCACGAGGACCGGAATTGAGAAACACTGTTAGGGCTTTTCTCACAGCTCAGAAGTCTCAGTAGCTAAATTGACGACAGTGTGTCATTTCTATGCCATCCACTAATCAAAAGATCCAAAGTACTAACAACTAATTACGAGTGTGGTTTCAGAACAACTTATAAAATCAAGAGATACAACTCTGTACAGTTGTTATGGATGTGAAATCTCACTATGAAGAAGAAAACTTGTTGGAAGGTAGGTGGAAAGCAGGATCCAAAGTGGACACAAAGTGGATAAAAAAGAAATAGTCTTTTATTGTTTGTGGCAAATCAGAAGAATACAGGAGCTGGTGCAGGTTGGAAGTTGTGCTGGAGGAAGTCTTTTGCTGGGCAGGTAATCCAAAGTGCAGATGAGTAGAGTATTTGGTTGGCCAGTGAGCAGAGGATCCAGGAAACAGGCAGGTGATCATGCAGGTCAACAGACAGACAGGCAAAAAACAAAACTAAAGAAAACAAAAAAACAAAACAACCCTCCCTCCCCCCCTCCAAAACCAAATGTTATTCTCTTCTCAGGCTTAGCCAGGTAGATCTTTACAAGGAGCCAGACAGTGTTACCATACGGCAGTGATGTTGCCCTGCTTCTTCACACCATGACACAAGTGGCTGTGTCATTGACAGAGTTGTTCAGACCTGGATGACCACCTGTTAATGACCATTAATGAGAATCAGGTGTGCTGAAGCAGGGCAACATCTGAAAATCTGCAGGACAGAGGCCCACCAGGACTGGAATTGAGAAACACTGCCATACGGAGAACAACAATTTGATGCTGACTGGAGGTCCCAGGTGGAATAAATACTGCTGCTGATGAGACTGAGTTCAGGTATGCAGCCTGGCTGCTATGCTGGGGACATAACGAAACTGTTTATTAGGGATGGGATTTGAAGCCTCATGAAGCTTCCACAGGTTTCATCTGATTGTGCCGGAAAAATGATTCGAATATTCGGGGCTTTGAAACCACACAGAACAGCGACATCTGGTGGTGAACTGCAAGTAAATCATCTGCTTCAACCAGCTTCCTTAACGTTTTTATACTTCAAGATGTACATAATAAAACGCGTAAAACAAAACAATTTGTGATAATTTATGTGAGAAGTGCTTGTGTTACATTCTGAATATTAAGTATAAAGTGAGAGGGGGGTGCGCTTGTGAAAGAGGGCCAAGCTAAAATGTAGGGATGGGCCGTTTGACACTGAAGCTTCGGCTCTTGTTTCAAATCCGTGAAGCACAGTGGTTCGGCACAATATTCTGGAGCATGTGTTAAACAGCGCTGATCACGTGATTGATGACGTCCGAAACGCTGAATGCATTGTTTGGTCCAACCAGGGTTCAGTAATTGTACCAGGGTTCAGTAATTGAACCCTGGTTCGACCAAACAATGCATTCGGCACTTCGGACGTCATCATTCATGTAACCAGTGTAGTTTGACACATGCTCTGAAACATTGTGCCGAACCACTGTGCTTCACGGATTTGAAACAAGCGCCAAAGCTTCAGTGTCAAACGGCCCATCCCTACTGAAACTGCAATCCGCTTGGCCTGCCAGTACCTATCCGCTGCCTCAGGAGTCCCACAGGCCAAAAAGGCCCTGTGAGACTCCTTCTTCAGCTTGACGGCATCCCTAACCATTGGTGTCCACTAGCGTGTTTGTGGGTTACTGCCATGACAGGCACAGACCACCTTACAGCCACAGCTCCCGACAGTTACCTCAACAATGAAGGCACGGAACATGGTCTATTTAGACTCAATGTCCCCCGCCTCCCCTGGGACGTGGCTGATGCGCCATCAGAGGTGGGAGTTGAAGCTCTCTCTGACAGGGGGCTCTGCAAGTCATACCCAGCAGACCCTCACTATGCGTTTAGGTCTGCCAGGTCTTATCGGCATCACCATCGGAGTCAACTCACCACCAGGTGGTGATCAGTTGACAGCTCTGCTCCTCTCTTTACCTGAGTGTCCAAGACATATGGCCGCAGATCAGATGACACAACAATAAAGACGATCATCAATCTGTGACCTACGGTGTTGTGATGCCAAGTGCACCTGTGGATACCCTTTTGCTTGAACATGGTGTTGTTGTGATCCTGTGGGAGTGGCTCCGGCATGACAATCAGACATCGTAGCTGCACCTTATCACCCAATCATCCCACCTGTATATATGTCACCTGAAGACCTCAAGATGACGCTAGATTGTTGTTCACTGTCCAGTAACTCTCTCAGGCTCTACTTACGTTGTTGATTAGTTTACCTCTCTATTTACTGAACTCTTCTGTGCCATAGACCATCTGATTTCCATCCTGCTTGTTCCTCATCCGACCTGTTCCTCGCCTTGTCTGTCTGTGGATTACCAGTCATCATCGTCGTTCCTGTTCCTCGCCTCTTCTGTTCCTGCAACCCATCTGTGGATTACCTGTCATCGTCATCGTTCCCGTTCCTCGTCTTCCCGGCATATCAGGACTCTTAATAAAAATTGAACTTTTATGATAGTCTGTTCTTGGGTCCAGCATGTTGTTTAGTAGCTTAACAGAACAATCTGGCCAGCTGCGGATCCAGCAGACTACACGTCTCATTACGACCAAGCCTCCAAGCGTGCTGATCACCTTCAAGATCAACTGGTTTTTCACAAGAAGATGTTACAGACTTTGGACTAAAGATTCAACACCAACAACGGCCACCTGATTCAAATCACCCAACTACTCACCTGTCAACCACTACTCCTCCTCCTCCCTCCGCATCACCAGCACCTGAACCCTTGTCTCCACAACAGGACACATCCAGAGAGACTCATATTCCAGAACCCCTGCCATACTCCAGAACATTAAAGGAGTGTAGGGGTTTTCTCCTCGAATGTTCACTAATCTTTGAACAGAAACCCTGTCCCTATGCAGGTGATCGGGGTAAGGTTGCATTTGTCATCGACCTGTTAAAAGGTAAAGCCTTGCAGTGGGCAGAGGCTGCCTACAAGAGACAAGGACTGGGTGAGTTGTCATATGCAGATTTCACAAGTGAACTAAAGAAGATTTTTGATCACCCCGTACAAGGAACTGAAGCAGGTAAAAGACTGATTCACAGCAGACAGAGTAGCCTCTCAGCCGTGGAATATGTGGGAGGGTTTAAGATCACGGCTGGGGATTCTGGCTGGAAAAACAAAGCCCTCCAAGCCCGCCTTCCTGAATGGCTTAAATGACCAGCTCAAGGATAAGCTGGCCACCAGAGACTCACCACAAACCCTGGATGAACTCATCTCCTCTCTATCCGAATTGACAACAGACTGCGGGAGAGAGGATGTGAGCAACGTTCTCCATCACACTTCCTCCTACCCACGGTAACCAACGTGCAGCCTGGACCTCCTCTACCCACTGAGGAGCCCATGCAGCTTGGCCGGACTCACCTCTCAGCAGCAGAGCGCCAGTGGAGGATCACACTGCCTCTATTGTGGAGATGGAGGCCACAGACTTCCCCAGTGCTCTTCTCAGCCAAAAGCAAACAGTCATAGTGATGGGCATACTGATGACCACTAACACAGCTCAGCCCACCAAAACTTTCCTCCCAGCTACCCTGCGCCACAATCAGACCCATCAGTCAGTGCAAGTTCTAGTAGACTCAGGGGCAGAAGGGAATTTCTTAGACAAAACGTTAGCTGCACAAGTGGGTATAGAAGGGGAATTACCTTCTCCCATCACAGCCAAGGCCCTGGATGGATGAATGTTATATGAAATCTCCCACCAAACCATTCCTGTCAACTTGGTAATTTCTGGTAATCATCACGAGTTAGTTCAATTCCACCTGGTCAACTCTCCCCTCACTCTGGTAGTCCTAGGACACATGTGGCTGGAACTTCACAATCCTCATATTGATTGGTGCACAGGTAGCATTATCAACTGGGGTCCAATCAGCCATCCCTTCTCACCCTGCTAATCCTACTCCTCCATCTTCCTCTCCTGACCTGTCTAAAATGCCTACCACAAATACCACGATATTGGGAAGGTTTTTAGCAAGGACAAAGCCCTCACACTACCTCCTCACAGACCTTATGACTGTGCTATACATCTGCTATCTAGTGCGCCACTCCCTACCAGCAAACTATATAACCTATCCAGAAAGAAGAATGACACTATGGAGAAGTACATAAATGAATCTCTAACTACCAGGTTGATTCTACCATCATTCTCTCCTGTCGGTGTAGGATTCTTTTTTGTAAGTAAAAAGGATGGATCGCTCCGTCCTTGCATAGATTATCGTGGACTAAATAACATCCCCATTAAAAATAAATACCCACTGCCACTTTTCAAGTCTCCATTCACTCCACAGTTCAAACATATTTACAAAACTAGAACTTGGCAACGCCTACCATATCATACGTATTAGGGAAGGAGATGAGTGGAAAACTGCATTTAATACTCCACTTGGTCAGTATGAATACTTGGTCATGCCATTCTGACTCTGCAATGCTCCCGCCGTCTTCCAAGTTCTAGTCAACAACATCCTCAGAGACTTCCTTAACAACTTCGTCTTTGTCTACCTTGATGACATTCTCATCTTCTCTCCCACAATCCAGGATCATAAACATCACATACAGTAGGTTCTCCGACAGCTCTTGGAGAACTGCCTTTTTACTAAAGCTGAAAAGTCCAAATTTCACACCACTTATGTTACTTTCCTTGGCTTCATATTTGAAAAAGAGCAGGTTAGGGCTTATCCAGAATCAATTGATCAATCAGTCAAACTTTATTTGTATAGCACTTCTTGTACAATGAAATGTAGCACAAAGTGCTTTAACAGTAAAAACAAAACCAGTTCCACCCATCCCCTCTCCTTCCCAGACTGACCGTGATCAAGGCTGTGATTGATTGGCTGGTTCCCAATACAGTCAAACTGCAACGGTTTCTGGGTTTCGCAAACTTTTAGTGCCAATTAATCCACAGTTATAGTCACATCACCACTCCATTGACTTAGCTTACTTCTCCCTCTGTTCCTTTTAATTGGACGCCTGAAGCAGTGCAAGCCTTCACTGCACTTAAAGAACTATTTACCTCTGCACCTGTCCTTTAACACTCCAACCCTGATCTACAATTCATAGTTGAGGTGGATGCATCTGACACTGGCGTTGGAGCTGTCTTGTTGCAGAAATCTCCAGAGACACACAAAACTCATCCCTGTGCCTCTTTCTCTTGGTGTCTAATGCTAACTGATGGTCATTATTCTTTACCCGTATCCATTACATTTTATCTTACAGACCCAGCAGTAAGAAAAAGAAACCTGACCTACTAACTAGGCAGTTTGCTCCCAACGCTCCTGCATCTCCTGACTCCATCCTACCTCTGTCCTGTGTACTGGCTGATGTCACCTGGGGAGGGGGAGACTGCTGTGACAGAGGTTCAACAGCTTGATCAGGATTCAGGTATCGGCCCTCCAAACCGTCTTTTTGTTCCCTCTTCTGTTCACTCCCAGGTCATCCAGTGGGGCCACTCATCTCGTCTCACCTGCCATCCCGGTGGAACCCAGACCCTTTCCTTCATATGTCGTCATTTTTGGTGGCCCTCAATGGACAAGGCCGTACAGGAATTTGTTGCCGCCTGTCCCACCTGCACCCACAATAAAGATTCCCATCAGGCTCCCGCCAGCCTTCTCTCCTCTGCCCATCCCTGGTCACACATAGCCCTAGGTCTTGTCACCAGTCTCCCAGATTCACAAGGTAATACTGTAATCCTTAGCATTGTTGACCAGTTCTCCATGTCGCTTCATTATGTAGCCCTACCCAAGCTTCCCTCCCCTCGTGAAACCACAGAACTTCTACTTCACCATGTCTTCTGTCTCTATGGACCTCCGGTGGACGTCGTATCTGACAGAGGACCCCAGTTCATCTCTCGGGTCTGCAAAGCTTTTTGTCAATCCACTGGGGCCTCTGTTAGTTTGTCTTCTGGTTTTCACCCTCAGACCAACAGCCATACTGAACACGCCAACCAGGATCTGAAGCGCGTCTTATAGTGTGTAGCTGAGGCTAACACAATGAAGAGAGGCCTCCAAACTCTTGTTAGCTCTCTCACACTGTCCATTAGATTGTGGGTGGAATCCAGATGAGAGGCTCACTTGAGCTCCAATGGCCTGGCAAAAAACTTTTCCAAACTTGGGAAATGAACTGAGGCCGTCTATCGGAAACTATGTCCAAAGGTGTACAATGAAGGCGGAAGAAATGCTGAGCTAATAAGTTGGCAGTCTCTTGAGCTGATGGCAGTTTGTTCAGAGCAACAAAGTGAACTGATTTGGAGAACCTATCTGGGATTGCCAATATTATAGTTTTACCTTGGGAAATGGGAAGCCTGGAGACAAAATCGAGCGCTATGTGGAACCAGGGATGAGATGGAACGGGTAAGGGAACTAACTGTCCAGCTGGTCTCTGGTTAGAGCCCTTATTCCGAGCACAGATGGTAACAAGGCTCAGACATACTCCCACGTGTCTCTTTCCATGGTGGGCCACGAGGAGTGACATTGAAGCAGGACCAGAGTACGACCAATCCCAGGATGACAGGCGAAGTTAGAGGCATCTCCCCATTGAATAACCTGAGAGTGTACCTTTTCAGGTACATATAAACAGTCTGGAGGTCCATCACCTCGGTCAGGGTCTGCTGTTTGGGCCTCTAGAACCTTAGACTTTATCTCTCAGGTGACCGACACAATAATGCAAGATGGTGGTATGATATGTTCTACAAGGTCTGGGGTGTAAGTAGAGGAAAACTGTCATGATAGAGCATCAGGTTTGATGTTCCTGGATGCGGGTCTGTAAGTGATAGTGAAGTTAAATCTTCCAAAAAATAATGCCCATCTAGCCTGCTGGGAATTGAGACGGTTAGCAGATTGTAAATATGCCAAGTTCATGTGATCAGTCTATACTATAAAAGGGAGTTTTGCCCCCTCCAAGTAATGCCTCCATTCCTCCAAAGCTAGTTTTACTGCCAACAGTTCTCGGTCCCCTATAGAGTAATTAAAGTTAGTCTTAGAAGAAGTTAGATGGGTTAGTGTTACAGTGATTTGGCTGTAGTTCCAAATGAAGCGGTGATAAAAATTTGCAAAGCTTAGAAATCTCTGGAGTTGTTTGACTTTCTGGTCTGGGCCAATTTTCGACCGCTTGAATCTTTGTAGTATCTGGTTTTACCTGCCCTTTGCCGATGATATACCCTAAGAAACTTACAAACTGAACATGGAACTCACATTTCTCTGCTTTTACATATACCTTGTTTTCTAAAAGTCTTTGAAGGACTTGACGAACGTGAATAGTGTGTTCTTCAGGCGAGTTGGAGAAAATCAAAATGTGGCCAGTTGGTACTGTCACGGTACAGGTAAAGGACCCAAGAGCAGACAACCTCAGAGTAGAGTTCACAAGGTTTATTGAGTGTCAGTGGTAATTGTTGATGGTCCAACAGGCAGTAATCCAGATAGTAAGACTGAGGTCCAGTTGACAGAGCAGGCAGGTGGACCAGTGGATGAGCTGAGTTTCAGACAGCAAGACAGGTTGGTTGACCAATGGATGAGTGAAGCTCCAGACGGCAGAATGGGCAGGTAGGCAGACAGGTATACAAACAGGCAGGATCTGGATATGAAAACAACATAAGTAAATTATCAGTCAACAACTAAAGAAATGTGAGCCAAGAGCCAAACTGACAGGTATCATAGTAAGACCAACTGGTGAGGAGTTGCTGAGTGATGTCCCTCTTATACAGGTGAGTTGATTGTTATCAGGTGTGTAGGTTGCAGAGGCCACGCCCAGGTAAGAGGATTGGTGGGAAAAACACGGGAGGGGAGAGGAGACAAACAACAGCAACAGCAAAGCCCTAGCAACTCATGACACAGAATCAGAACCACTTTATTGTCATTGCCAGTAAACAGGTTTACAGACTAGGAAATTGCTCTGATACAGTGGTGCAGATAAAACATGTAACAATGTAAAGCAAGAAATAGAATAAAAATAATACATGTGAATAAGCAAAATAAATCAAAATAAAATAAAATATTAAGAATAAGTTTAAGAAAGAAAAAAAAATCTACAATATATACATGTGTAAACAATAGCAGGAGAATAGTGTGGCTGTTTTACGAGTCATTTAGCTATTGTTCATGAGTCTGATGGCTGAGGGCAAGAAGCTGTTTCTGTGGCGGGAAGTTCTGGTCCGGATGGACCATAGTCTCTTGCCTGACGAGAGGGGGTTGAACAGACTGTGTCAGTATCAGTATCCAACTATACCTACTGCCATGAAAAGTGTGTTAAATTAGATGTAAAAACCTCCAGAGACTCAAAATATATCAGAAGATTAGTAAACTTCCCCATTGCATGCTTGTTGACATCTTTAGGACATGCTGTCTCCACAGACCCAATAACATTATGAAAGATCAATACCAGTCCTCACATAAAGAGCCAGATGCTAAAAATCATCAAAAGCCTAGAGATCTGTGGTGAAAAATGTTCTCCAAGTGCCATCACAGGAATAAACTCTTGAACAAAAAAAAACAAAAAACAAAAAACACAACACCAACAATCATGGAACATCATATACATCTACACCAGGGGTGGCCAACCCTGGTCCTCGAGAGCCACAGTCCTGCATGTTTTAGATGTTTCCCTGCTTCTTCACACAATGATACAAATTATTTGTGTCATTGACAGACTTGTTCAGACCTTGATGACAACCTGTTAACGACCTTTAATTAGAATCAGGTGTGTTGAAGTAGGGAGACATCTAAAACATGCAGGACTGTGGCTCTCGAGGACCAGGGTTTGCCACTGCTGATCTACACTATCTACCATATGACTGACATCTGTGTGTTCAAAGAGTCTGACAGCAGATTTACATAATATTATTCAGTGTAAAACATTTTTCATAAAGAGGTTTTAGTTCAGAAACCTGCAGTCTGACTAGAACAGGGGTGTCCAAAGTTGGTCCTCGAGGGCCGGAGTCCAGCTGGTTTTAGATGTTTCCCTGCTTCTTCATACCATGGCACAAGTGGCTGTGACACTGACAGAGTTGTTCAGACCTGGATGACAAGGTTTTAATGACCATTATTTTAGAATCAGGTGTGTTGGAGCAGGGAGACATCTAAAACCTGCAGGACTCCGGCCCTTGAGGACCGACTTTGGACACCCCTGGACTAGAATGTCCCTCAAGTTTTCATGATAAAAACAGTGTCCTTCTACAGTTCACAAAGCAGCATCCTGATGGAGAAGATCTTGTTGGATGTCTTTTTTCTCTCAGGTCAGCGATTCCTTTATTATTATTGGAAGGTGTTATGTCATGGCGTCTGGTGAATCTATTCCAGTGTTTCTTGATTCCAGTCCTCGTGGGCCTCTGTCCTGCAGGTTTTAGATGTTGCCCTGCTTCTTCACACCATGACACAAGTGGCTGTGTCATTGACAGACTTGTTCAGATCTTCATGACAACCTGTTAATGACCCTTAATGAGAATCAGGTGTGCTGAAGCAGGGAAACATCTTAAACATTCAAGACAGTGGTCCACGAGGACTGGCATTGAGAAACACTGATCTGTCCAATGACTAGGAAACTGCAACTTCAGTCAGTCTGGTGCAGCGCTGCAACGAGCAATGGGCAAACGTTCTGAGTCCTAGACGAACCGAATGGGGACCCGTGCACCCCCAACGACGTGAATGCATTCAGACGGACCTGACGATGAGACGAAGTAGTCCAGTTGTTGTACCGAATCTACATCCTCTCATATTAACGGAGACGAGGAGAGAGAGAGAGCCACTTCTGGCCAGAACTCTGGCTGAGGGTAACCATGCAGTTGTTCACTGAACTGAGAGGAACGCTGATAAGGACAAAACTGTTGCACACTTAAGGGATGAGTCAAGTATGGCTTTTGTTGTTTTTTTATTTTTATTCTGTTAAAAGACAAATAACATTTTTAGTCTGCAACTCTGCCATGCTTTCTGCATCGTGTAGCAGGACTGACTAATTCTATTTTATAACACATGCACAAATAATATAAAATAAAATAATTAAATACAATTTAATTAAACAAAAGCAACATAAGTCTGTCATGCGTTAACATTCCAGAATGAGCAATAGTGCCCCGTCCTGGTCATTCTGTCTTCGCTAGATAAAAATCATTAGCATTGCCAAAGAACTTTAAACAAGCACATAACCAACCTTTAAACAACGCAAGTAAAAACGGCCCAAACTGTCTCACTAGCATTCCTACATTATCTCCTGTTCCCACATTAGTGTTTACTATCCACTTTTACCTGTTAAAAGACAAATGACATTTTTAGTCTGCAACTTTGCCATGCTTTCTGCATCGTGTAGCAGGACTGGCTAATTCTGCAGACTCTATGCTTACACAGGTGAAGTGACTGCTCCGAGTGGCCGGAAGTAGGAACTGCTCTATGCTCATCTGAATTTGTTTACAGGCTCTATGTGTTTTAACTAAAAATAATAACATGAAATGAAACCATAAATGAATTTTCGGGGGGTATCCTGTTCACTACTCCCACAAAACCACCACTTCCATCACTCACAAAGTGATCCACGTAAGAAGCTGATTTTATGTCTGGGCAGGGAAACTTAGAAAACTCATTTTTGAGATTCAAGATCAAGGAGGCAAAGGACAAGTACAGGACTAAACTGGAGCGGAAACTCCAGCAAAACAACATGAGAGAGGTTTGGAGTGGTATGAAGACCATCACTAGTTTCAGGCCATCCAACAGCAGGGGAGCTGAAGGTGGGGAGGACAGGGCCAACAAGCTGAATTGGTTCTTTAACAGATTCGACACTGCAGTGTCTGCTCCCCCTCCCGCAGAACTACCTCCTGGCTTGCAACCCCCAGCTTCTCCACTTTTTCTCCCCTCCCCCTCTCTCCAACATTACCCCTGTGAGACTTGAAACCCCCGCCACACCCCTGTCACCTTCACTGTCAGCCAGGTCCAGAGGCAACTGATGAGACTCCACTCATGTAAGTCTGCAGGACCAGATGGTGTGAGCCCCAGAGTCCTCAAAGCCTGTGCCCCCCAGCAGTGTGGAGTCCTTCACTGCCTCTTCAGGATGAGTCTGAGCCTACAGAGGGTCCCAGTGCTGTGGAAGACGTCATGCTTGGTTCCAGTACCAAAGACGCCACATCCCAGTGGCTCTCATGATTACAGACCTGTGGCACTGACGTCTCATGTCCTGAAGACCTTGGAGAGACTCATCCCTGATCAGCCTCGACCCATGGTTAGATCGCACCTGGACCCACTTCAGTTTGCCTACCAGCCCCGCCTTGGAGTTGAGGATGCCATCATCTTCCTGCTTAATTGCAT
>JAOWBL010002510.1:3479-13580 GCA_028564865.1 Zenarchopterus dispar | reverse complement strand
TTATCTGACAGTTTTTGTCACTTCCCAAATGCACTGAAGTGACTAGTGTGTAACCAAAGTATTCAAACACATGCAGATAATGGAAAATGGCTTTGGGACAGCTGTGCACTGCAGTGAGCGCTATGGATGAAAGAGTTAACGAAAAGAAAAAAAGCAACTCAAATTAGCTACACCTCCAGCTATCACACCAACATGCTACTTCCACACTGATTCATCATTATTAGTCATCTAATATCATATAAAATCATTAACTTTTTTCTGTGTCGCTGCTTTACTACTTCTGGATACCTACACGACCTGAGGAATCCTCCGGCTATAGCTCCTGGACTCACAAGCTGACATATGCTAATAGATGTTTGCTTTCATCAGAAGCAGCAGCAGAGCAGGCAGCTGTGCAGCGGCAGATGTTCGAACCAGGCTTATAGACTCTATAGCTTTGATCCTGGATGGTAGGACTGTCTGAATAACTTTAGATACTCTCAGTGGTTGACTGCAACAGGGACCAGTCTTGGATCTATGAGGTTATTAGAGGCCCTGACCTGGAAACGTTAAGGTCAGGGCGTAATGCCATGGACTGAGTTTCTTAGCCAACAACTCCACCAGTGAAGTCTGTTTCCTTCAGGAAATGAGCTTCGATTTTCATTACACTGCTGGTAAGTTGCAGCACTCCGATCACTATGGAGACCACTGCTGTGCCTCAGCCACCTCTACCGCTCGCTCGCTCGCTCGCTCTCTGCAGCCTTTGCCAATGCAGCTCTGAATTTTCATCATACCATTTCCACTTTCTCCCTGCTTATGTCTCCGGTCTAAATCAAAGTCCCTTTGATGCTCCCTCTGCCAGCGTGCGAATAAATAAACCACACGGGCGAGCGAGCGTATACACAAATTAAAATGCAAAAACACGGGCTGCTGTTTGCCGTGGCTTCATTGTGAATGCGTGCTTCCATATTTAGAGCAGCTCAGCGGGCCGAGTCCATGCAGTTAGTCAGAACCTGTGGGAAAGGCGCCACAATTGTTGGAATTTCCTTTTGCATTAGTCAACGTTTAATAAACTGCCAGAGTCACAGCTCCACGTCCCAACATCACATAGTAATCAGTTCACACGGGATCCACTTCTGTGACTCCGAAACACCCACACAAACACACACATTCATATACATAAAACCAGGACAATGTCATGTTGCTGTCACTACATCCCGAATCAAGTGGAATTACCCTCCAATTCTTTTTTTAAATGTTAAATACTAATTGCTAGTCTGTCTACTTTTATTACCATAATTCTAAAATTTTATTATTATAATGATTCTATTAATATTTGATGGCTTACTCTAAACCTTTATAGCAAGACTTTGTCGCTTGTGGCATGAATTGTAACACTTTGAAGATACGTTATGGGTTTTTCCATTTCCTTCAGTGTGCTGCATCGACTTTATATTCTTATTTTATTTTATTTTAGACCAGAGCAGATCAGACCTCCTTCAAGTTTTATATGAAAAAACTTTTTTGAGAGCATATATGTGTGTCGGAAGTGACTACCCAATCACAAACTTAGTTCATCCCAACCTAAGTCCGAAAATGTCTCATTTAGTGGGCCCTTCATGTTTACAGGGTTCTGACATCACAGACCCAGCTCTGAAGAGGCCATCTTTTCCCCCGCCAACTTCCCATCATGCAGCATTTCCCGTTTCACAGATCTAGCACACCAGTTATAAAAGATGCTAATGCCGCAAGGAGAGGGGTGGAGTCAACTAGCTGACTCCACCCCCAAAACCTTTTATTATGAACTGTACTTTAAAACATATTTTTAAAAAAAGGAGCTGTGGGTACTCTACTCAGCATTTTAACGAAACGTATATTGTACGTAAACATAATATGCATCTATAATACTGTAGGAGCTTCAAAAAACCTTTTAGATAAAAGATCATCTAAAACAATGTACATTAATTAAGCACGTAAAGTTATTATTCTAGGCCCCCAAGTAAATTCACAAATATGTTCATTTAAATTTGTATCTCCTGTTTGGACTTTAGTTATGTGTATGAGTCGATCGCAGCCAAGCTCCTGACCACTGCTGGTGTCTGAAATGCACTGACACTTCCACTTTACACTCTTAAAACAACTAAAGCAACACTGCACATCTCTAACACCTCAAAAGTCAAGTTTCAAAAATCTTCTGAGGTTTCTTTTCAGTGTCTGTCACCAGCACAGAACATCCGCTCGACCTGGAATTGGACTCCAATAAACTTTGTGGTCCACCCCGGCAACTGGTCGCTATGGCAACACATAACACATCAACAGCAACACCTCAACTTGCCAGAGGTTAACCAGCGCACTTCTTCTTCTCTTCACAACAACAAAGTGAATTAAACCGTTTAAATGCTGATATGTGTAACTTCCAGTTTCCATAATTGTATTTTACCAACATTTTCACGTGATGAACATTAGTATAAGTGCACTTTGCTAAATGCCAGAATAAGGCGGTGAACAAAAGCAAAGCAAGAACAAGAGCGACACAAAGATGTAATGTCTTCCATACGAGGCAACGTGAGTATTCATTTATGGCTGCAGGGAAAAAAGGTTGCTGCCATTAGTCCAAATCCCGCTGTCAGACTACTTTTGTTGCAGCCGTTTGGTTTCAGACATGAGGAATATTGTGCTGTCTGGGCTGTAAACCACGAAGCTAATCTTAGTTGTGACTTCAGTCTGCCTCCCCTGAAGTTTCATTCTCAGGATGCCACAGGAAGGCAGAGTCAGGGAGGAGACGCAGTGTGACAGCTCCAAGTTCCTTATTACACTTTCCTCAGACACGGCGAGAGAAACGAGAAAGAAAAACGCCACTCAAAGCTCCTTTAATATCCCATAAAGAAGCGAGGGGGGGACTTACGATTGAAATGCAGAAAAGAAAAGCAATTCATTTCCCCTTAGGTTCAAATCAGTGTTTAAAGATGACATAAACAAACTGAACACTTCATTTCCTGCCATGTTCAACTCATTTAATTGCTTAATTAAAGTTTAGCAAACTCATTGATTACTTCTGAATGCCTCACATTTCTCTGGCTGGCAGCCAACAACAAACACAATACTGAGGCTATCATGGTTGTCATTCCTGCTGCAAAACACAAAATATAATGAGTGGATGTGACTTTTCCCCCTTTTTTTTTCTTTTTTCGGATGTGACTTTTCGTAAGTAGCACTAGCGAGCAGTTAAACACGATGATGCAATCGGAGGACAATTTTTTAAAAGGAGGCCGTGGCAGCGGAAAAGGGTAGGTGGGGTGTGGGGGTCCACTGAAACGAGTGGCGCACAAAGAAAATAGCATGCTGTAATGTGTGCGGGAGCCCGCATGGCTGGGGGCATGACTGGATGCAAACAATCCCTCGCCATGGCAACGCGGCCCTGCCTTTGTCCGAGCTTTAAACACAGATGACTGGGCTGATTGGAGGGCACGGTCGAGGGAGGGGGACCAAACAATCGGCAACAATCAAGGAGCAACCCGTGCTTTCCTGTTGCTTCCTCTTTGTCTGGATACATAGAGGTGTGCACGGCAGTGAGGTTTCTAAAGTTCAGGATTAAGAGGTGGAAACTATCAAACATTAAAAAGTCCTGCTGGAGATAGGCACAACTAGAAAGCTGTATACCAGCATCTACAGTAAAGTTCTCCCTTCTCATCATCGTAAATAACTTCTACATAGTTCTGAAGTTACATAAAAGTGATCTGATCAAATTAAACCGACTGGTTATAAATTCTTACAAGAACATTTAGCGAGAAGAATCGAGAATCCAAAAATATGCAAATATTTCTCATGTTTGAATGTCTGTCTTTTTAGACTTTGGTTTCTACTTCACACTTCAATAATTTACTAAACTGACCCAAACTAGTTGTGAGATTTTGACTCCCGCTCACAGGAACCTGCCTTTAACCTCAGATTTGGCCTAAACTCTGATAAACTTAGCAAATTCTGTGAATAAACTTGAGAATCTGAGCACATGTAGGAAACACCCAAGAGAAGCAAGAGCCTTAAAAGTAAGTTTTTTTAAAAAGGATTTTTGTTCCCTTGATCAGGAAAGAAAAATAAAAGAACAAATACCAATGAGACAGGAAATCTGTAAGGTTGTACTTTTGCATAAATTGACCTTTTGAGCGAAATACAAACGAACATTAAGCTGCTATTATCACTGCCTGTAAGCGCTGGACATACTGACATTTTGACCTTCTTGATAAAACCTCTGAGGATTACAAGGGAAGCTCCAACATTTTAGGAATTGCTTATTTGCTGTCAATCAGGAGTTTGATAACTGAGCATTTATCTGACAAAGCTACGAATTGCAAAACAATTTCAGTCGTACTGAAAATGTTGAGTTTGCCACCCCAGCGCCACCAGAAAATGAATGTCTTTGGAGCAGCAAATTGGCAATAAATAAAAGCATAAATAATAAATACAACAGAAGATTTCCAGGTACAATCCATCCTGCATCCAGGTACGATAAAATATATTTGGGGTAAAAAAAAAAAAACACCTCAAGACCTGTAGTAAGATGTCCACCATCATAGTTGCCATAATACGTGACTCACAAATGTTATTCTGTATCCTGTTAAACTCTCTGATAACTCGTAACAGTGTTGCTACAGCCAACCACTGCGTCCAGGTAGTGGTGCTTCACCAAAACATAGTCCCTTACCTGCATCTGTACATGACATTGTTACGCCTCATTTGTCAAATTGTCAACTGCTCTGTCAAATAGTTATTGGACTCTGTTCCCAAAATGACTTAAAGTTATTAAAAGTAATGTTTAAAGAGTCAGGCATTATGAAGTCACCTTAAAATAGAAGATATAAAAGGTTATTTTTTGTAAATATTATGAATTTGATTCCAGCCTGATGCTTTGTATGTGAGCTGAGGGGTTAAATGCCACACTTATAAGTTGTTTTTTTTTACAACAGCCCTCTTTATCCCCCGCTGCTTTTTTTTTTTTTAAATGATGTCAGCTAGTGTTAGTAGAGTCTCACTATGTAGCAATGTTGCAGAATGTGCAGAATGTTGTTGGCCATTGTCTTGCTGAAACAAGCAAAGCCTTCCCTAAGAAAAATAAATTTAAAAAAAGATCAAATAAATATTAAAAAGCACTCCTTGTATATAGATGCACCTGATGTGCAAGTTTACCATGTTTTGTTCATTATTTCATTCCAAAAGCCATGAGTTCATTCATGAACCATCAAATATAACAACTCAAGCTCTCTGGGATTCACTGTTTTACAGCCAACTTTGATGGCATATCATTTTTGTAAGTTTTAAACATTCTAAAGCTTTAAATATGAATGTTCAAAACCAGTTTTATGGTTGTTCAACACTGGTGCAGATAGCTCCCTTGAAACCACGTGTTTTGAAACCTCGTGGTGACGTCAAAGAAAAAGTCAAAGGATTACTGAAGTTGGAAGGACTAATCCCCTGGGGGACTGTGGCTCTCTGCACAAAATTTTACGCCGCTCTGTCTTATTGTTATTGACGTGCTGCAAAATGACTGACTTTGTCATCTCTGCAGCCCCTGCCACTACAGCGAGGTTAAAATAGCAACAGAAAATGCTGATGTCAGCAGGTATTTCAAATACAAGGAGGAAATTAAATTATGTTTTGACCCCTGTCCTTTGACAAGATGTCACTCTCCGTGATGGAGTGTCCCAGGAACTCAGTGGCCCTCACTTACACAGTAATACACCAGTGACTTTGTGCTTCGGACTTGGCACCCAGCCTTCTTATTATGCAGTAGTATCCTATTCATCCCCCCAGCTTCATACCATTACACTGATACTGTAATGGTATCTATTGCCAGTATTTAAAAAAAAAAGTACTCACTATCCAATAAGTAATAACTATTACTAAATTTCAACTTTTCAGGCAGGATCTACCACTGGCTCAGATTTTGTCAAACGCTGCCGTCTGTGAGCCGGGGCCCTGCTCTTTCGTGAACTACTTCTACGTCGACTTTAACAGCTGCAGAGTGACGTGGCTGCCGGTTTAGAGAAAGCTTGAATAAGCCGAGTGAAAAGCTTCAGGAAGTAATCAGGCTGGAAAGCACTGCATTCAGGTACTGTCAGTCATCTATTCTGCAGGACACAATGTAAGATTTCGCCGTGCAGAAGCAAGCACGCACATGCAACATTTGGTAGGCACTCTGATTCAAGTTATTGGGAGTGTGCAGCGTGGTGCTAGGTGGGGTTTAGTCATACTTTTTATTTTTCCCACTTCAAAAAAAAAAAAAAAGACTGTATTAAAAGAGATTAAACTGACACCTTGCAGCCTTAAAAATTAAAACTAGCCAGGTTGTGGGAGACAATAAGCCTGTAAGACTGGCAGCTTATCTGACCACATGGTGGTGGGAGGGAGAAGGGGGGTGGGGGGTGGGAGGGTATCAACTGAAAAATAAACTGGACTGGATTTACCACCTTAAGTCTGTTAAGAGTTTTCCACTGCAGCAGCACAAACCTGATCCTACACACAAACGTCTACATGAAATGATGTGAACACCTGATTAAAAAAAATGAACTGTGACACAAAAGGGTGTGTTTAGGGAGTTCGGACACTTCTTTAGTCTGAGGAAAGGAAAGACAGGGACTTAAACTTAAAAATACAACTTGCTTCTTTTTTTTATTTCATGAGAGAACTGGACGTTAGACTTTTCATGTAGTGATTGTGGCTTTTCTCAGTCTCGTGATTGTAAACAGTGCGAGGTTTCAAAACCCAAAAACTAGTAGGTGAACTGACAGTTTTCATGTGCAAGAAACAAACAAACCAACAGTCTTAAACTTTCTACTGGTACCATGTGAAAACAAGACAGAAATATTACACGTAATCAGAACAAATGCAGAGCCTGAGATGACCCACGTGTGCAGTAATGTAGATCAGGTAACAATTAGTTCATTAGTGCTGGATTAAGAAGATGTCCTGTACACAACCTTCAGCTGTGTTTTTGTGCAAACTGCACAACAGTTGTGAATGAGTTTACCCATCCCTCCATCCATCCATCCATCTGGGAGACTTTTCAGCTGTCCGGTAGGTGTGACGCTCAGTGTAAGAAACTTTTGATTAAAGTCACTGCTGAGTGAGCGCTTACAAATCCAGCTCTATTAAGAGATTCATCATTGCAGGGCTCAGCAGATCCACTCACACACTGACCACTTACTCACACTGACACCGTGCACTCACTTCCTGCTGGCTCATGGCTCTGGTATGCACTGTCCTGAGCAGAAACTAGATTTATAATATTTGTGGGGTATTTTGGCTCAGATGGGAGGATGGGATGAGGAGATCATGAATAAATCTGCTAAAAGTTA
Source organism: Zenarchopterus dispar (assembly GCA_028564865.1). NCBI lineage: Eukaryota > Metazoa > Chordata > Actinopteri > Beloniformes > Zenarchopteridae > Zenarchopterus > Zenarchopterus dispar. The sequence continues at coordinate 6,249 of JAOWBL010002510.1, read as the reverse complement.
TGCAACAGCTGATTAGTTATATCAGCTCCTCTGTATTACAGCCATGCATGACTAAAAGCTTAAGTGTGAAATAAACCTTTTATGGAGCTGAGATCATGCTTGTTGATTGACGCATTCAAGTTCCACGCTGTCCACATCTGCAGACCCCCCCGCAACATACCTCTTTTCAGCCGCAGCATCTATAACTCTCCCGGTGCTCTTCAGCCCTTCGGTGTCTCGCTTGGATAAAAAAAAAAAAAAAAACCAGTCCTCCACGGGGGCTTGCAAAAGCGGGCCGGCGGTTAATCCGTGCGGACCCGCGCCTTGCGGGGTTAACGGGGAGCGGACGTCCGCGCTGCGACGCGGCCGTGTGGATGTAAACACGAGTCCGGCAGGTCATCGGACATCCGACGGGCGGCTGTACACATCCGCCGATCTGCCCGGGAGCCTGCAGTTCTGGGTCTGCCCATCAGCGGCGGGGACCTCTCTGGTAAAATTACGTCGTAAACAGAAGTGGGACACCGCAAGGCATGATGGACCAATTAAAGCTGCAACGCACTGGCGACGCACGTGGGGCGAGACGCGCAAGATATATGCAGAGGACATGTGGCACTACACGTGTTTTCATCTACACAGACCCCCCCCATACACGTCTCCATCTCACACCTCCACTCTATGCTGTATTTTTTCCTTCCCTCCTCTATATATATATATATATATATATATATATATATATATATATATATATATACTTTTACTTGTGTGTTCAATTAAAACAAGTAACCAAAGTCCAAAATGTTTCCAGCTAAGTTGGAATATATATCTTGAGGGATCTTAGTTAATTCAGCCAAGTGAAAGAGTTCCAGCTCCTCCGGGTTGCATGGCTTGGGTTTCCAGGTTCGATTGAGAGCTTGAGGTCCACTCCAGAACCTTGACTGTGTGCCCTTGAAAGGGTTTCAGGTGAATTTAGTTGTAAGCTTTGGATCGTTGTTTTGCTGGATGACCCATTTGTGAGCTAAAGTTGAACTAGGAGCAGATCAACATAATCCTCATCAGGGTTGTCCAGTTCCGGTCCTCAAGGGTCACTGTCCTTCGTTGTTTTGTGTTGTCATACATAATAGTTCAGACTCGGTTTGATTGGGTTTTGTAATATTTATCTGGTCTAAGTTTGCTTTCACACTGCATTTTGTTAAACAAACCAAACCTTTTCAGTAACTCCTCGCCTGGTGCTGCATCAAGAAGACAAGACAAACAACAAGAAACCTCACTCATCTATTAGTTAATGCAGGGCAACTTCTGTTTCCATTGTCCACAATGGTTCACTTGAAGGGTACCAAGTGGCATGTTGTTTAGTCCGACTAGAGCTGGTATCTTTAATCTGCATCAGAGTTCGATTGCACGTTCACACCTCCCCAGATGAACTGAACTTTCCAAGTAAACAAACTAGAGTTTGATTATACTGGATGTTTCATTGCTCCAACACACCTGATCCAACAGACTGTTGCAAACCTTGACCACAAGTGGATGATTATTTATCTGAATCAGATGTGGAAGCAGGGAGATATCTAGCACATGCAGGACAGCGGCCCTCGAGGACCAGAATTAGATAACACAGCCATAAACCAAAGCAGCAAAACAAGATTAAAACCAGACATCTCTGTCAAGAAGAGTCCAAGGAAACAGCTAATGATGATCATACAATAGGATCCTTTACTTCAGAAAGATTTTAAAACCCTCCTCACATCTAAAGGCTAAGTTAGAGTTTTCGGTCATAAACAAAAGATTTTAAAAATATTGGGGATTGTGTGAGGTCTATATTTAGACGACTACAACCAACAAACCACACTGATATTGAAATTTTGTTTGCAACTTTAACATCACTTGCAAATTTGGTAAGTGTAGTTCAGGATAAGACGCTGTTTTGACCCATCAAGCTCACATATTTCTGATAGAAGACCTGAGCTTGAAGAGGCTCTTTAAGACCAAACTCCCTAAAAGTCCACTTAAGCTTTATTGATATTTAAAATTGTGATATATTTGAGCACAAACACAATCATAATTAAAGCAGAGCAACTCTGTACAATAATAAAGGTTATTACCAGCTTACTTTGGAATGAAATGGTAGAATTATTCCCATTTATGAGCAGTAGACAAGAATATATATATTCATAGAGCCCTTCTGTGGAAAGCAGATGTCACCATGGCGACATCACCTACAGCTTTGAAACCTCAAGTTTGACAGTTTGATGTTTGACTAATTTTTTATTTATTTATTTTTTTGTGGGTTTGAGTAGAATCAAAAAAGATCCTTCAGTTTTGTCTGTAGCTTTCAATCCAAGTCTGAAAAAAAAGGGAAAAGTCGTATTTTTATTGCTCTTCCAACAGTCACAGCCCTTATTTATACTAAACGTCACTGCACATTTGAGCAGCTTTTCATCAAACCAGTTTGTTTGCATTGCTGTTGTCATAAATCAATTGCATCCCATGCTATAATTGGTTTCCAAGTCAGATTTAATATTTAATTTCCTACATTTGTTCTGGTGCTGTATGCCTTGGACCTTTCAGAATCCAACTTTATAACTAATACCGAACATATGGTTCAGCTGAAGTGACAATTAGACCACAAGTGATTGATGCCCTCTTGCTGGGGGGAGTGACAGCAGTTGACAGATGATTTCAGCATTTAAAGCTTCAAACGCTGCGTAACACGTAGTCAGACTGCTGCTGCCAGTGTCAAGTCTGATGACTTTGGTAATCAAAGGGGTAAAACATCCATCAACGTGACTGCGCG
>JAOWBL010002509.1:0-13581 GCA_028564865.1 Zenarchopterus dispar | reverse complement strand
TGTGTGTGTGTGTGTGTGTGTGTGTGTGTGTGTGTGTGTGTGTGTGTGTGTGTGTGTGTGTGTGTGTGTGTTGGGACACTTGCATCAGGTTTGGAGTGCTGGAAAATGATGAGGGGCAGGCTGAGGTCACGCTGGGCCAGGCTGACCAGGTATTTGGTGAGCAGAGTTCTAGCGGCACCCTCCCTCCGCCCCTCACAGCGGTGTAGGAATGGCACCATCCACTGGAACGCATCTTTCACATACCGCTCAGTGCTGGACTGGTGATAGAGAGAAAGATAGAAACCAACAAATGGAAAGATATTTAGCATCAAGCATGACTTAGACAGCATGCAAAAAATAGACATATACTAGTGTAGTGCACACTTGTTGGTTACTTTCGGCCAGCCGTTTCACAAATCAAAACAAAACCAGCATCACATTTACTGGAAAACACTCAGATTGTTTTAAAATATTAACCAAAAACCTAGCAAATGCAGGTTTCAGCGTTTTAAATTTGTTGGTGTTTTACAACTTGTTGATAAAAGGATATAAGGTCAGCGCTAAGCTGACTATCACTTTATTGTGTCTTTTCTTTTATTCATATTTTACTTTGAAACCTGTCATTTGATCTAGTAGCTGAATGTTGCCAGTTTTGGAAAGGCAGTGGGAACAGCAGCAGGCTCTTGCTTTAAATTTGAAAAAATTACTCTTTCGAAATTGAAAGGATTGATTTAATAAGTATTTAGAGAATCTCGGGTGTTTTTTAATTGCAGAAGATGTAGAGGCATGCAAAGGTTCTGGCACCACTCAATAAAATTTGTTTCAGTGAGCAGTCGGTGGATAACTGAATAGATCTCTGAATGTCAAAAAGTGTAAAAAGAAAAGAAACTTAAAATATTTCCAAAAAGTAGTAAAAAGAAGACATCTCTCTATAACTAACCTCACCAAGGTCTCAATTATGTTTACTTTGTCGAGACTATGTATTGATCACAATTATCAATAAAAAAGGTCAAGTGAAGGAAATCTCAAGGCTTCGGAAAATTGGCCGAACGATCAGAAACTAGGAACTACTCCAAGAGGCTGCCTGGAATTGTAAAAATCAAAATAATTGGAGGTCAACAACAAAGCATGAAAAAAGATAAAGTAGTTTTTTTCCCAAGCTGGCTATTTCCTAAAGCAATAAACTGATGGCAGAGATCAAGTGCTGCTTTTGAAGACCAAAAAAACTATTAAAGGAAAGTGTTTGTGGAACTGTTAAAAGGCAAATCCAGCTGTGAAGTTAGAACTGAACATACATATGTGGACAAATTTGCTGGTAACCTTTCTTTAAAGAGAAAAAAAACCCACAATGGAAACCAAAATATCTCGGAACTGACAAAAGTAATAATGAATAACAATTTAATAAAAACTGACCAATAGAAATTAGAAATTGCTTTTGAATCCCAGTTCAACAGAGCTATTTTTTTTAAAAATAAATAAATAATGAAATTAGCCTTGAGTTCCACAGGACAGGACAGGGACAAGAACTTGACTAAGCACAGCAGACTTCCTTGCCCCAAATGAAACATGTTGGACAATTTAAAAAATAAATAAACTCTAAAAACATCTAAACATCTGTGAACATAATAACTACTTTGCGTTTTGTCCATAGGTCTATTAATAAATGGTAATAGATGTAAATGTTCATTAGTGACCAAAATGAAAACCAGACGGTGTCACTGATATTAATGAGAGTTTGTTTCACCTCATCTTGAATCTATTGACAGCAATATGCCCAGTATTGGCTGGTATGGATTTAGGACAGCAGTGATGTCAGGGAATCTGGCAGTGAAAACTTTTTATATGTAAAAAGTTAGAATTGGCTCATTTATATTCTCAAGAAACCTAATCCTTAACTGTTACTAGAGTGAAATGACTTTTGTAAGTCTGGTCCGGTCAAAGGTTTAAAACAGCAGTTTATTCAAACATTGACTTGGCTGCCATCTGGACCAACGTTAAGTCGTTATTCTGCAGACATAATATTTCATTTTCTCGAAACCTCTTTGATCCCCAATGAAATCTTACATGCCTTACAATCTAATAATACACCTAGGTTTGATTTAACTCCACAATTTTCCTTCAAGTTTTTTAAATTTCAGTTCGCAGTTACAATCTTGCTATCAGTCTGAGTTTTTAAATATTAAAACTGGCAGCTGCATCCAGTAATTCTACCTTAACCTATGGCACATGAGGATGCTAATGGCCACTGTTCAACAGATGAATTGTTCAGAAACTCCAGGCAGGTGGAACACATTACTGTTCTAGTCTCCTTGTTGCTGCAGACCCAGGAATAATTTAGCATGCCTACTTAGTAGAAATTTTATTGTATCATGTTGTTTCGTCATCATCTGTTGTTTGGTTCCATTTTATTTGTTACTTATATGACCAGGTCTTTGGCCTGGTTTTGGTTGTTGGAGAAAACTATATTTGCAAAACAATTAATACATGCTCAAGATCTGATCTTGAACACATCCCACCTTTGATTGGAAGACGAGTCAAAATTAAAAAAATGTCTGACGGATTTGCACAGTCCAAACTAACGGTTTGGCTGCTTGGCTCTTCACTTGCCCAACCGGGCATGTGATTCAGTCATGCCCAGAAACAGAGTTCACTGACCCGAACAGAGGGCAAGCATTACTGTCAAGCCCTGAACCAGACAAAACAAGATATTAAACAGGCCTCAAAGTCCACAATACATTAATACTGAAAAATTTAACTTTACAGATAATCTTAACAATGAAGACGACTCTTACATGGTTGAGAGCTACATGATTCTGAGCATGTTCAGCTGTACTTACATCCCAGCATTTGATTTGATAAGTTACTACGACATTCCACAAAAAAAGCAAGAAGAGAAAAATACTGATTGTGTAGCTTTGCCAATGCTACAAAGACAAAAGTTAGAAAAATGTATGAAAATTCTGTAAGTCATCTTTGAAGTTCAAAAATTTGACATTCATAACTTTTATTAATGCTGTATATGAGTCAACATCAGTCCGATCATATTCTGGCGATCAAAATAAGCAACTTCAAAGACTCAATTAGGATCAAAGACGTATTACACTTATTAATCTGTTACAGGTAATCTGACACACTTTTATAAGCAATTTCTCGCCCAATATTTTAAATGAAAATCTAAATCGCGGCCTAAAGCCACAAAGACTTGATTTCAAAGGAAAAATGTTTCCTACCTAATCAATTAGTTCACATAAAGAGGTAGCAAGACACTTCAAAGAGAGCATTAATAAAGTATGAGCATAAGCTGGGAGCTGTCCAGTCAGCACCACGGAAGAGTGATCCAAGCTGTATTTTCACAGGCTTTGTTGTTCACTGAGCTAGTTGGAAGTTGACCACAGCGATATTGCTTGCCACATAATTGCTCTAGTTGTGAAGTGAACTGTGCCACACTCTTAAGTTGGAACAATACTCAACAAAGCAGTCCAACACATTTTGTCAACAAAAGCATAAATAAAGTATAAGCTTTTACAAGCTGCGGTCACTGGGAAAAGGGGTGTTCCAACCATGTATGGTCCCCAAACCTTTGCTTTGGTTCATTTGTAGGAATGCTCATCTGTGTTTTTTTTTTTTTTTCCTTTTCTTTTGTTGTTTTTTGGGGGGGGAAGCAGGGGGTCCTAATCTGCTTCTGTTTCTTTATGTGACCCCTGACTAACTTCAAACTGCTAAGACAGAGGATCTGTGGCACCCATGGTATCTGCTGAAGTTTTGCTTGTTTGTCTCATCACAAAGGAAATTTCTTCATGAGCAGCACGTGCATGGTTCTTATCACGCCGCTCAAAGAATACGGGGATAATCGGATGCCTCTGATGGTAACGTGTAATTAAGAACTACATAAGCATTCAAAGTCTGTGTGGTGTGCATGTGTGTGTGTCCATGTGTGGAAGAGACCGAGCAAAGCTGTATTAGTTTGATGTGTTTATTTTCCTCCCTTTTTAAATGCTATCCAGAACATTGCAGAGCACTTCAAACCACATTTACATGAAAATTCTGCCGTATAATTAAATTTGAACTTGAACAATAATTGCTACAGTATGTGGGTAGTGCTGTTGTCTGCACAAATGCATATCAAGATCCTGCAGGGGCCTTGCTCCTACCTTATGATGGCCCTGACTCACAACGTACAGATGATGAACATTTACAGGATAAATTAGATTTGAAGATACAGCCAAACACAAACGTACACACACTTTCACTTTTTGCAGCATTGTGTCTCTGAAGGAAAGACACAAGCAGAGAGGAAGATTTAATCTAGTGAGTTTGATAAACACTAACACACAAGCGCACACACATGCACAGTTGCACACAACACCCAGGGGGAGTTCCAGTCAAACAGCATGTATTAGTGCAGTCAACAACATTTGTTGGCTGCCTGCCTGTATGGCAGCTCCTACTGGCACTGGTCCTCTTAGGCTAGAACTGGCGGTTATTAGCTACAATTTAGAGGACAGCTCATCTCATGTAATCCAGAGGGACTTGTGACTGTAGCAACTGCAATCAAATATGTTTCACACCTCTTTTGCTGTGGTTGAAAGATAGGTTTGTATCATCAAACATCAAGGATTTCAGGCGACAATTAAATCATCTTTACACTGCTCTTTTATTTTTCATGTCGCAATTAGCAGGCTTTTTTTATATCACAACATTTTAGCCTTAGAAAAACAAAAACCTCTCATGGGTTTAAAATTGCTTAAATATGTCTAGTCGACCCTGCCCACAGTTCAACCCAGCAGCAGATGACACAGTCCAGACCATTTTCCTCTGACCCTGCTAGACTATATAATGGACAAATTTCATATTGGGCAAATTCAGCCATAAATGTTTGAACAAGAAAGCAAATTTAATGAAGAGCAAGAGCTCTTTATACACTCACATGTAAGTGTATCAGAAAGGTAATATATTTTCACTTTCAACAATATTAAAAACGTAATAGTAATGTATAATGTTAGCTTTTGGCTTGGCATTATTGGCAGCTGATAAAATGATGTCAAAGTTTGCTAAATCTAAGAAAATTTTTACTCAAGATGAACCGCTGCCCAATTACTCACTACTCTCTGATATTAGAGACCCAACTCTTAATTACAAGAATTGCAAATAAAAGGAGGACAGGAAGAAAACACATTAACAAAGTAAACAAACATACAAATAAAAAGACATGTCTACTCAAGTGACCGACACATTTGTTTTTGAGTCAAATTTGCAGGGTTTCTGTGTAAAAAAGTTAAAGCTGGACTGCAGACGCATATTTTAATAAGACACTGCAAATTTGTTCTATAAAGTCAGTCCACTTCTGTGACAGTTTAAAACCTTTGGGAAGGACATGAAGCTTTACAGATTTTGTGTCCTTGATTTTCTCATTAACAGATTTTGTGAGTAGCGTTCCTTTTCTGAAACCGCAGATGCTGCTCTGCAGATTTAAAGCAGTGAAATTAGCCATCACAGCAATAGCAGTGATGGCTAATTCTGGTAATTATATATCTTCTAACACATAAAATTATATGTTGTGTAGAAGTAAAAGCGGATGCCTTATTTTTTACTGCCAAAAATGACATTACACACACTAAACTTCAAGCAGTCCAACACTTTTTGCCAATTTCAACAGCTTACATATGTTTATCACCTAAAATAATTTGACTAAAACAATGACAAAGATTCAAAATCATTTCAATGTGATTTTGCTTATTAAACCATCAGTTGTGTGTCAGATATCAATCATTTATTCTACAAAATGTTAAATGTTATTTTAAAGCCAACATCTGGGTTTAAAGCAAAGTACTGGGAAAAAAATAAATAAAAATAAAACTACAGCATGAATGTCACTTACATTTTTCATAAGCAGGTGGAGTTTGTCGATGTTGCCAAGCTGCTGCAAATCTTTAAGCGTCAGATTCAAGTCGCATGATGTCTCATATACCAGTGTTTCCATGGTGATCAGGTCATCACACAGGAAGTTTAGCCCTGGGATCTCTCGCTCCTTCCCGAGACGCACCAGTGACAGGGCACAATCCACCTGGTGGACAGGGAGAAATGCAAATAAGCAAGAAGAAAAAAAAAAAAAAAAAGCAAAGTAAGACATGGAGTACATATGCTTTAATCACATGACAAATTCTAACAAGTTGGAAAAGACTAAATCATTGGGTTTGTGTAAACTCTGCTTTGTTCATGGTTTGATTGGGTAATTTGCTATGTTTATAACTGACCAAGTTATGTAACAACTTATAAAAATTAAGTTTGAAATGCTACAATAAAGAAAAGTTATTCTATTACTAGACTAGGAGAAAACGCTATCTAATTTGCCTTCTTACTTGAGGTAAAGATGTGAGAGTAGGACCCACTTTTCTCATCATGTCTAAAGTTATTTTCTATGTGCAGATGGAATAACTCTCTCATTGTATCCACTCCATATTACACTAACATAAAGCCTGTGTCAGTGTTTCATGGCCTAGATGTCAATTATTTCTCAAAGCCAGCAAACAAAAAGAGAAGGAAGGTACATATGCTGTCAAGTACCATCCAAACAGGAGGAAAAAAATAAATCGTTCGCCCTTCCTTAACGTCTCATCACACCAAGGTGACGGCTTGTAATTTTAGTTAAAGGATGACGAAACAACCACATTTTCACACTTTATGTCAACATGTGCAGGGAGCACTTTGTCAAATTATAAATCTTTGCAGTAACTTTAGTTTACAAGACCCTTAATTAACTACAGTAGAATGCAACACATGTCAGTTCCTGTTTCTTTTGCTTTTCAGGTTATATCAGCATTATTTTTATTAATATCAGCCATCAGGCACCCCCTCCATCAAGCACCCTCTCCAAATTATCTGTATTAGCCATCGATGAATCCATGCTGGCAAGAATTATCGAGCGAATTCTTCAATCACCATCAAGAGTTTGTGACTCTGTACTACTGGACCGGATTTTTTAAATCCCCTTTCATCCTTCTATCTTGTTACAAATCTTGTCAAACACGCTTAGGCAGCAGGCAAATAAAGAGGGTGTTGCCATCAATGTGAGCACTGAACTGGGATATGGAAAAATCAACAATATACCACCAATCCCAAGCCAAATAATACCCATCAGTCTTCGCAAATATCCAATCATTAGTCTTCCCTCGATATAACAGAGAAGATTTGGGCTTCCTGCTGCTATGATCAATACAATTCCATCCAGAAGAGCAACCGATCAATTTCCGACCACCTATACGCTGGCACTTCGGCTGCTCACTCGATGGTCAGCCACCTGTGGATGCCGGGTGATCAATAGCAGATGCCACTGGCTCCCTGGGTGATGATTGCTTTCTTTCCACTTTTTTAGAGGAGGAGTACTCTTTGGATTTGCATCTGTCTTTCAGACAAGCACATACACATTCTGCAACCTTGTCATCTCCAGCTTATCTCACCTTTTTCGCTGAATGAATAATTACTATTCACTTGCTAAATGTGCACACAGAAACCCAACAAGAAATCCCAGTCAACTACACTCAGAGCTTGAGCAATTACATACGTGAATGAGGGAGAGGTCTATTGATCGAACAAAGAGGAAAGATCCTCCCCCCATCTTCTCCGCCCCTCCTTGCTGTGTAGAGATGGATTCCCCGGCTGACTGCAAACAATTTGGGTGCTAAACTATCACACTTTTTAATTACGACTTAGCCTCCCAACCCATTCCCACATTATTGTCTGGGCCGCAACACTTTGTCTCTTCTCCTTTCCGTGTGTCAGCGCCGTCTCATCTCCCAGGCAGATTTCATAGTTTTCACTGTAATTTTCCAACTCAATTAGGGTCTCCTTTGTCTCTCAGTCCTATGCCATCTCTCTTCTTTCAGACATAATTCTAACATATTCTCCTCACCTCTGCCCAATTTTTATACTCTCTCCCTGCCACCTCATCCAGTTAGCCTCAGTTTGAACTCCCTGCCTGGCTCCCTGCCGTCCTTGTATGCCAGCCTGCCCTCTCCCCTATCAGTTTTTCAAAAAGGGATTTTCTTTCTTGTACGATTTTATTGCCAGCTCAACAGACATTTGTATTTTATTTTCCTTGATTCTTATCCCTTCCACTTTCTCATAGCCACAGATTTTCTTTTATATAAACTGTTCCTTCAAGATGATCTTTTTGTTTTGTTTTGTATCTAAACATCTTTCAGACCTAGGCTCTGCTTGTTTGTGTGCGTAATACACTAACTTAACCAGAACTGCTGCATCGTACCAGCAGTTTTCTCTTTTTTCCATCTTTCTTTAGGATGTGCTCCTTTCTCCAAGCCTTTTCAAGCTTCTCTTTCTCTCTGAGCCATGTTGTCAGTCAATCTTCCCCTCCAGTGTCTTGCTTCCAGCAACTCTGACTAGTTTAGAGTACTCCAGCTCCCTCTGATGTGGCACCTTTTAATCAAGCCCCATATTCATACATTAAACTGCTCTCCCAAGCATAAACAAGAGCCAGATGAGAGATGGTGGGGAAAAAAGAAAGCACAGAAAATGTCACTTTTCCTTCCTCACTTCCCTATGTGAAAAAGAAATGTGTCAAGAAGCATAAGACGTAAGAGTTAAGGACAGTCTCAAGAGGCTCCTGGAGTAAAGTGTGAGAGAGCAAAAGGAGATGAGGTCTAATTAAAAAGGAACAAGGGACATAATGAAAAAGAAAGCTGGTGTGATTCCTTTAGATTAACAAAGACTACATTTTGCAACCACTCTCTCAGCCGCTCTTTCTCTCTTGAGTGGATGATAAAAGGCACGATTTCCCAGTTGTCTACAAAAATGAGCAATGGACCCCCAAATTTCTATTCCTCCATCCTCTCTGTGCCAAATGAAAGGGATAAAATGGAGAAATGAAGGGGAACGATATGACTGCACCCTAGTTAGTCCTTTCACAAAGACAAAAGAGAGCACCATGACAACCTTGATCCATCAGCATGAAGGAGGTTAAGAGGAGAATGAGCTGCAGTGTGGATAGTATGGGTGGAGACAGCGGGCAGCTCCAGCGTTCATATCCCCATTACTCCACTAAACAAGTCCCATCAAATCCTATTTTTCAGCCACGACATCAAAACACAGATGACAGAAGCTCTGGTTTCTCTTCATTACAAGTCCATATGGCGAATATGATAATAGCTGTCACAAACAGGATCAAAGTGACCTTGACTGATTGAGGCTGGCAACAGCTCTTCTACAGTCTGATTTTTTTTGCTGGCAATATTGTTCTGCCCCCAATTATTTAAAAGTAGTGTGCAACATCAATTATCTTTCCAATAGCCAGATGTCTATTACCTCCTTTCTGCTGCTGCCCTCCTATAACTCACAATCAAACACAGCAGACGGGAGAAAGCAGCTTAATAAGATGTGTAAGATGCTTCATCTTAATGGAGGAATTTCCACCAGTCAAAGTTGATTTTCATCCTGAAGAAGGGTGAAGAGAATGACGGCAAACTGAAGGTGAACACGACAAGAATTCCCACATCTTTATGTAAGGGATTGCTGTTGAAAGCCATATCCCGTCTTGATAAAAGCATGTCAACACAGTAGCTAGTTTTTTGGGTTTTTTTTTAACAAAGCTCTCTCTTGATTTCCAGCCACTTCTGGAGATGCACTGATAAAGATGGAGGAACACTGTGCATGACATTTATACTATCAGTAGGAGAGAGTGCTTACAGCTGTTTTAATTAGGAAAACCTAAATAGTAAACCTGCTGTGGAGAAAGAGCTGAGATCCTAAAACCTTGTAAAAACTGTCCAAAAAAAAAAAACTTACACAGTCAGTGTGTGCACAAAGTGATAAGAAAAGTTCTTATGTTGTGGTTACCTGCAACAAACACTGGGCCAGTCACTGCAGGAATGGGGTCATGAAGTGTTTATCGAAGTTTGTTGATGAAGTTGTCCTTTACTTTACCAAACTTATTCACTTTGTGAAAATTCTTGCTCATTAAATGGTTCTAGTACCCCTCCCATTCATATCCATTTTCACCAGTACAGAACGTACCAAACCAACAGCAACAGTTTCTTTCCTCTGATTGGTTGTATTTCTATCCAAATCCTCCCAAGCTGGTTTAGCCTGTGTCTGTTGGTAATGCCCCTCGTAAATAAAAGTCTAACCCGCAGACATCAGACTAAGAAGAAATGAATTAGTATAACCAGCCAGGCACCCTAAAAGTGTTCCTACCTGTCTGGAGCAGGACTCAATGTCTTGAGTTCTGCTCTGGTACCAGTCAGTGAGTAGCTCAATGGAAGGTGAGGCTGTACGGAATCTCAGCAGCTCTGGAGACTCCTCATACAGGAGACCATCATCTTCTGAGAAGCTCTGGTCAAGACACGCTCTGGAAAAGTTGTGGAGAAGATGTTAAGATGTTACTAATTTATTCTACGTTAATATTTCACATTTTCTTTACAATTATAATCAAAGTAGCATGTTTATCCTTCTAAAACAGATCATCTATGTTTCCTCAGTCTTATTCCCATCCTGTAAAGTTCAATTTTTGAACAAAAGCCAGAACACATGCAACACATCATTGAGGCAATGACTGAGCTGACTGTTCCTGCACCACCCTGCTGCACCCAAATGTACTGATCTACAGCTGAAAATAGTCCAAAAGAAATATACCGTTAGTTCACCTGCAGTGCCCTGCTCCTTAAGGAGATGATGTAGCTCTTATTGAAAATGAAAGTGGCACATTTATGAACCGTTTTTAATGGTTTAGAAGTCAGCGGGGTGAGCTTGAAGAAGAAAGGTTAGAAATGTCGAGCGCTTGTGATCAGTCAGTCTAACAAATTGCTGGCTTCAGTTTTTTTTAAAGGGTTAGATAACAAAAATAATCAATACCTCTTTCACTGTAAATAGGGGAGCAAAGCAGGAGGAAGGGACAGATGAATAAAAAGAAGAAATGAAAAGAAGAAAAGTGAGTAGAGGAAAAAACAAGACTGAAAAAACACAAGCGAGTAAAACATCATCCTAAACTTTACTGGCATCGCTTTAGCTCCAAGAACATTATCCAAATTTACTGTCATCCCTGGCCAAATTTACCCCAATATCCAACTGGAATTACAACTCTACACCGAAGAGTAATTAAACAAAAAGAAAGAGCTGGCTAAATAAAACTGTAAATGAAGCTGGCCTCCCCACAGTCGCAGGCAAATGGCATAAACTGGCAGCGCAACAAGATCGGGCGTTAGTTTGTTACAGCTCTGTTGAACATTTGGATAATAGGATGTCATGTTTTGTTTCGCTTAACGATGCCAACACAAGCATCTGTCCTGTAGAGAACCAGAATATTAACCATTCTAAACGGCGAGAGGCTTTCCCATCACAGGTACGAACAAAGTTTATGACGCTGTATCAAGTCAATTTTGTCTAACTGCTGAGCTTAATAAAGCTTTATGTGCGTCGCTAAAAATTGATCAACATCGATGTGAACCATTTACCTGCACTCGTCTGCTTCGCACCAGTCCATCTCCCTGTGTCTCTGCTCATCCCAAGGAATCAAGACCAACTCTCCTCCATCATCCAGACTACAAAAGAAAAAAAACATACAGAAAGATGATTTTTTTTTAAAAAGGACACACAAATGCAAATATCAGAAATAATCTTAGATATCTGTACAAAAAGCAATGGCTTGCCAGGAATTGAAAGATGAACTGCACCCCACTACGCCCACCCTCCGACCTTCAATACCCCCTGATGAATCACCAAAGGCAGTTACTGTCTGAAATCAAACATGGCCATAAACTACAGAAAAAACCTAGCAACATGCAGTGTATGAAATGGAAAAAAGCCCAGCGCAATGGGGAAGGAAAGAAAGAAAGAGGAGAAAGCAAAAAACAAAATCACAACAATAAACAAGTCAAAGAACATCTGAAAAGAGTCTGAGTTGTGCCTCGGCTGTAAATAGTGCAGACTTTTATTTTCTGAAGCCATACTGGTCCAGAGCTTTACTTCTTCCGAGTCTCCTTGAGGTTGACAGGTGTGAGGAAGATAAATAAGTAGCACACAAGGAAAGAGGCCCACGTGAAGAACGCCTCCGTAACCTCACGTCAATGCTGACAAGTGTCGGACACAAACATACCCGCACCAAAACCTACATGAATACATGCACCCATGCTGAGAACAAAGACCATTTTTTCTTTTCATTTTTCTTCCCCCTAGGAGTAATGCATCTCTTCTTGTTATCTATTCATCTCTGACCAGAAAAAAATGTGTAGTGGGCTGGAAGACTCAAAGAGATGGTGTGAGTTTCAGGTCATCTACAGCTTTGGTCCAGTAAAAGGCCAACTTCACATACGGCACTGCAGTTTTTGCTCAGCCATGAATTCTGTCCAATCACAAAACACAGAAGGAGAGAGGCAGCTATAATTTATATAAAATGATGAAGATTTCTACCAACACTACAACACTATTTCATCCATTAAGACGTGGATTTTTACACTCGCATTACAGTGATTGAAAGGTTTGAGGTTTCCTTTAACCACGTTTCCTTCACTCCCAGGTCTTCATTCCTCATTAAAGACAGCCAAGTTAGAGAGTCAAGAGTAAATATTGGTGGAAGTGCTCAGGTATCGATAGGAATAAATTATTCTGTGCCTGCTGATCTACTTCACTTCAGAGAGGCAGGGAAGCAAGGGTGAAGCAGATAAGCAAAGCGAAACTGAAGTTGGTTCCCATTTCTCAGCCCCTTCTCCCCACTCTGGGCTGATCCTCTCAAGCTGCAAGCAAAGTTTTCAGCAAAGCAACTTCTCTCCATGTTTCCTCCAGTGTCGAGGTCCCCGTGCAGGTCTGATCAATATTACAGTAGAATGCTGCACTCCCCTCCCCAAGCCCCCTCCGAACGAAAAAGGACTTCAGTATATATAGCCAGTGAGCTCCAAACAGATGGTGTGAGCAGGCTCCGTCTGCTGCAGTGTGGGAGCGAGTGCTGTTGAAGCAGCAGTTGGTAAGTCACAAGCTGGGGAAATAGGAAAGTGCCCCCCAGCAGCAGCGCCATGATGGATGCTCACTGCAGAGGTGCAACTGCCTGACCTCCATACAAACTCAGACATGGCTAATAAAAGCAAGCTACAGAGCTCTGTGAGTGTGCATGTATGTGTGCGTTTTTGTTTATATAGGTGAAAACAACTGTTCCTATATGATACATCTCATGACTCTACACTTTAATACTGTTTCTTTGTAAAAAAATGTCAATGTATTTTTGGGCTACATTTAATATTACACGAGGGAATCTCTGCATTGCAAAGGAAATGAAGACAAGTGAGGAGAATGTACAGGACCCCCACCCCCTTTATCTTACAGTCCCATGTTAAAACAATATCCTGCAAAGGTAAAACAAGGAAGACAAAAAAAGCACACACACACACACACAAGCAGAGAAGTGCAATTGTGGCATCATGCACCATTTCATTTGAAGGTGTTCAGTATCTGAATGTAAATTTAAGAGTGTCAATTAAGTCAGTCCCAGGTCTACACGTGTGATGTGTGCAGCAGGATAACAAGCTTACGTGTGTGTGTGTGTGTGTGTGTGTGTGTGTGTGTGTGTGTGTGTGTGTGTGTGTGTGTGTGTGTGTGTGTGTG